>VZZY01019133.1:25427-48051 GCA_013400335.1 Eurystomus gularis
TCCCTTGCTCCTTTGTCTCTCAGCGCAGCTCGTCAGGGGGGGTGGGGGTGGGGGTGAGGGTGATGGAGTTTAAGGGGGTTGGGGGGGTAGTGCAAAGTCTACCTTCTAATTCTTATATTTTCCACATCCCTTCCCTTCCCTTCCCTTCAAGCTTGAAGCTTATTGTTTGTATTGTTGTGCCTGCAAGTTTTGCGTAGCATTACGAAACCACTTGCAGAAGTGGAGGTAATAAAAAGAAGATGCTAAGTTGTAGGTCTGCAATTTAAAATTTTCAAAGCGCTTTAGCATTCGAAATTTAAAAATGCAGAGATACACTGTATGATGTTTGAGCTGAACTTTCTGAAGGCCTCATTTTCAAGAAAATCGTGGTTACAGCAGTTGGAAGTGTATTTATGGTAATGCTGAACAGTTGTAGATATCCACATTTGTCACCTATTCTCATTATTTTGCAGGGCTTTTTTCCTCATGCAGATTGTATTAACAACAAATTTCAAAAACTGAACTGAAGTCAAGACGAAGTTTAGAAGATCATCCTATGAAGGACAGTGTTTGAAGAGAAGCACTTGGCCTAGGCTTATAAAGAATGGAAGAATATACGGTGTTGAAAGTACTGGGAGAGGGATCCTTTGGCAGAGCTCTCCTAGTTCATCATAGAATCAGTGACCAGAAGTATGCGATGAAGGAAATAAGGCTTCCTATGGTAAGTGTGACATGTACATCACCTCACCCACTGCTTAATTTTTTTTAAAATTGTAATTCTGGATATATTTTTGCAATGCTGAACACTTTTGCTGAGTTTTAGACAGTTGCATGGTATGGCTTCTATATAGCTATGTCTATCCTCTCAACTAAAAAAAAACCAACACCCCAAAAACCAGAGACGTCTTCAACTACTAATAGACTACAGATTTAAAAATGATGGGCTTTTCAAGTTTCTAAATGACTTTTTAAAATAACTGAAGATCCATTCTTAAAAATATTTTCCTTGTGGAAAGTGAGGTGCAGTGTGTATATACGAAAATCTGTTAGTGTGACATTTATATATGTGTATTTACATTTTCAGTCTTCATCTGATGTAGAGAACTCTAGGAAGGAAGCAGTTCTTTTGGCTAAAATGAAACATCCAAATATTGTTGCCTATAAGGAATCGTTTGAAGGTAAATACAAAAACTTAGAATATCTTTATTCTATTTTAAATTGCATACTCCTGAGCAATCAAGATTAAAGAAACACAAAAAGCAATCATAGAATGCCAGGTTGGAATGGGCCTCAAGGATCATCTAGTCCAACCTTTTAAGATAGAAAAATACAGTTTAAATGAGATGGCTCAGCACCCTGTCAAGCTGAGTCTTAAAACTGTCTCATGTTGGGGAATCCACTACTTCCCTTGGAAGACTATTCCAATGTTTAACTGTTCTCATTGTAAAGATTTTTCTTCTGGACTCCAATCGGAATCTCTCCAAGAGCAACTTACAACCATTCCCCCTTGTTTTTATCATGTGTCTTGAGTACGTTATAAACAAAATAGATGTTTATTATAATATATAGCATGTAGTCAGAGCTTTATAGTAACAATAATATTCTTACCCTGCTAATAACATTACTAATGATTCTTGAATTACCTATTAATTCAGCTGATGGACATCTGTATATAGTGATGGAATATTGTGATGATGGAGATCTACTGCAAAAGATTAAACACCAAAGAGGAAGGTTGTTCCCTGAGGATACGGTAAGAAAAGACATTGTTTTGAACCAAGGACCTAGGAATCGATTTTCTTGGAAACTGAAGCACCCTGCATCACATAAATTATAAATACACAAATACCTTGAAGTACCTTAAATGAAAAGACACTTATAGATAGAATAGAAGCATTATTTCTTTCATAATTTCCAGCAGAACAAGATGAGAATCAGACTGAGAGGAGTAAAAAAAGATACTGCTGTCTGAGAATGGTGCAGGCAGTGTGAAAAACAGAGTCAGGTTTGCATGCATAAATTTATGCAATTAAGTAAGAATTTAATACAAACTTCATCCAGAGTTTAAAGCATAGTAAGAAGTACTGCAAATGAAAAGTAAATAAAGCACTCTGGCAAGAGAAATGAAACTAGCCAGGAGATTACATGCTTGCATTTTATGTAGCAATTAAATGTTCAAACCATTCAGCAGGCATGAACTCCTTTTATCAGAGAGGCTATGAAATTACTTGGGAAAAGGTCCAAAGTGACATTGTAGCAATTGAAAACGACTTCCTGCCACAGTTAGAAGTGTCATCTTAGTCTAAATGAAAAGATCAGAATCCTCATCTAATCCAATATTTAGATTGGCCAAGTATCTCTAAGAACTTTATTCTGTACTTTTTAAAAGAACATAATTTGGGGGTTTTTTTAATTGCTAATTTGAATAATTAATAATGAAAATGTAATTATGCCATTTAGCAACTCCCCACATTACTATTAACATATTATTAGGGTTTTCTAGACACAGGTAGCAAACATTCCTTCTGCCATGTTAAAATACACTTGTATCTTAAAGAATTCAGTCTTCCTTGCTGACCGGAGGCCATTACACTAGTGACTTTTAAATCCCAGATATTCTGAACATGTTGGATTTTTTTCTTTCTTATTTTTTTTTTATCTATAGTAAATTATTCACTATATACAGCATTGATCTGTTGTAACTCTTAGTTACTCTTTTCAGATCCTTCACTGGTTTGTGCAGATGTGCCTGGGTGTGAAGCACATTCATGATAAACGTGTGTTGCACAGGGATATCAAATCCAAGGTGAACACACCAAGTTTTGTTGCCGTTAATAAACTCTCTTCTGCATGCAGAAGTTCAGCTCTCTCTTCCATAATTTCCTGTTACTGCTACATGCTGTGTTTTTCATTTAGGCTAAAGAATATTAGGTAAACGAAACTGTTGAGTGTGTGAGGTGAGGTAATATTGTGGGTGTAAACATCATCTAAGTGTAGCTATACCCTTCCTATCCACACTGCTTGTGACAGACTGCATGTAATTTAAAACAATATCAGAAGTACAAAACGTGTATAGAGTACACAGTTCATAAGTATCTTGCCTCTCATTTTTTCTTTTTTACTCTTTCCTAGCAGAAAGATAGAAATTAAGTGTGACCTTAGTAGTTGGAGTACAGCATAGAGATTAAGGCATTTCTAAGCCCTGATTCTTCCTCTGCTACTGGCTCATATCACCTTTCCATCTCCCTTTAAAGAAAACATAGTTCTTAACTTTTTTTTTTTTTGTAGAAGTCTTAGGAGAAGCAAATAAAAGGAAATATAAAATGTCAGAAGTGATTGTCGCTGTGTTTCCTGTATGTACAAAATACAGAAATGTTTCCTGGAAGAATATTTAAGTATGTAAATCTGTCCTTCTCTTGAAATGTAGAACGTCTTCCTCACTCAAAATGGCAAAGCCAAACTGGGAGATTTTGGATCTGCACGCCTTCTTGCACAGTATGTGGATATCTCCACTGATCTCAGTGGTGTAAAGTTCTCTTGATTAATAGTACAGTTATTTATAATAGCTGATGTATAAATAGTACAGATCTCTTAAATAATTACTTTTCATCTGGTGTTTTTTCTTTGTCGTTTCAATAGTCCAGCATCATATGCTTGCACGTATGTGGGAACTCCTTATTACGTACCTCCAGAAATATGGGAAAGCATGCCATACAACAACAAAAGGTATTTGTGTTGGTCACAAATATTCAGTGGTCACAAGTAATGCCTGACTGATGTACATGTTTTTAGTGTTGTCTCACTCTGGCTTCGTGGCTTTATCCTCTTGGTTTGGAGAAGATACCGAGCTGAGAAATACTTAACGGGTGTTTTTTGAGATGAAAAGGCCTAAGTTCCTTTTTACTTGGGGAACGGAATGCACAATGTATTTAGTCTTAAAAGTTTGAAAACCGGTGTTTGGGAGAGTAAATACAGACAAACATACACACGCGCACACATATGTATGTGTGCACATACATACATATGTAAGTGTTTGTGTCTTTTTGTTAGTCTTATTTTTTAAGCTCTTCTTACCAGTCCTGGTAGTGTAGGGATAATGGCTACAGAACCCATGACTTAAATTTACAGAGCCCAGTTATTCTAGTCCTTATGCAAGAACTTCTGAGAGCATCTTTGAAAGTATGATGCTTAGAGCTTCGTCCCAGACTCCAAAATACCGTGTCTTTTTCTATCTGCTCCCCTAGATCTGTTCTGTGACCTTAGTTGTACCTGAACCAAGTGACTCATCTTCCACAGGAGGGAAGAAACCTTCTAGTGCTTAAGTTTTTTCTGCTCCTCTTCCAAGAAAGGCTTCTTGTGCAGATGGCATTACTCACTCGCTTTGGGTGGAAGAGGATGTTTCTTTTTTCTCATTAGGAGAATTCTCATTGGCAAGACCAGAATTCCAACTCTCAGAATTAGGCTCGCGTGTCTGCCATCTGATGTTAAGGGCCGTGGAATACAAAGGCTTTAAAGTGTGAAAGGATAAATATTGTTGCAGCAAATTGCTTAGGAGACATTCTGGGAATAAAAAGCCAACTACAAGCGTATGACAGTCATCCTATTTTATGTCAGGGTGGGTTGAAATAAGCAAGATAATTTCCACTGGAGAAGTTAAAACACATAGTTGTATTGTCTTTTAATGATTGCTTACATTTATTTTTATTCAATTAAGTTATGTACACATAATGAATTTCACTTTTTCGAGGCAGGATATTAAATTGTAATTTTTGGTTGTCTTTCTCTATACCTGCAGTGATATATGGTCTCTGGGATGTATTCTGTATGAGCTGTGCACTCTTAGACATCCAGTAAGTATCGCTTTATTGCTGTAGGAAAAGTTTTGGAATTCCTTAGCATTTAATTAGCTCTTAGCTGTAGTTTGATGGATTCACAGCCAATTACTTATTTGACGGATGTGTCTGCTGCTGCTTCTGAAAGAAGGAAGTACTGCTTCACCCTTCCCACCCATCCTGCACTACATGCAGTCCTTGGACCTATTGGACTATTCTGTGAAACACTCAAATTTTCTGAATTGATAGGAAAAAATGTGGTTTTTTCTTTCTGGGTTCATTTCCCGTAGTGAGGTGATCTGGGGCTAATGAAGGAGTCCAGCAGGTGCCAGTCTGGTTCTAGATACCTGCAGGCATCTTGCATCAAGCGTTGCGTTTTACAAGAGCAAGACGATCACTGAAGATGGAGGCAAGGACACTCAAAGTCTTCGCTAAAGAGCATATATTGTCTGCAAGTATAGCAAAATATAGTAAGCGATAACCAGTTTTGTAGCTCACAGCAGTGGTACGCCCATTTCCTTATTCTTCAGATCAAAGTCCAAGTGCTGTCCTCCTGTTGGGGCAGTGGGAAACTTGATGGATGGTTCTGTCTCTGTTATTTCTGGGATGCTGTCTGTTCCAGTGTTGACGCGATGCTGCTTGTGTGTTAACTTCCTCTGCCTACTATACACAGATGCATTGCTAACAAGAGAGCCCTTATTAGGATGTGGTTGTTTTGCAAGAAGATGAGATCATCCTAATTTAAGGTCATTTGGTCTTAGTTTTTTGTAAGTAGCGCTTTCCTTTCCTTGAGCTAGTACTATATCTTGAAGTCCTGTGTATCAGCAAAAGATTCTCTACAGCTGCAAATGCTAGCAGTACGAGAGTGTGGAATTTTATACTGCTCGTGACTGCACGATAACGGAGTCTGTGCACAGGCGTGTGTTAGCCGAAGTAGGCCTGTGGCAAGGCTTTGGCAGTGTCACAGCTATTAAGGCAGTGCTCAGAGCTGGGACACGAAGGGGTGGAGTATCTCGGTACTCTGACCTAGTGAGGCCACATCTGGAGTACTGTGTCCAGTTCTGGGCCCCCCAGTTCAAGAGAGACTGGAGAGAGTCCAGTGGAGGGATACAAAGGTGATTAAGGGACTGGAACATCTCTCTCATGAGGAAAGGCTGAGAGACCTGGGGCTTTTTAGTCTGGAGAAGGGAAGACTAAGAGGGGAACTGGAACACAGCAAGTTCCACCTCAACATAAGGAGAAACTTCTTTACCATGAGGGTGACAAAACACCAGAACAGGCTGTCCAGAGAGGTTGTGGAGTCTCCTTCTGTGTAGACTTTCAAAACCTACCTGGGCACGTTCCTGTGTAACCTGCCCTAGGTGAACCTGCATTGGCAGGGGGCTGGACTAGATGATCTCCAGAGGTCCCTTCCAACCCCTACCATTCTGTGATTCTGTGATCTTTCCCTCTTTAGCAGCAGTGAAATGTTAGTACCTGGTTTTATGTGACGGTCACATTTATTCTTGCATAATCTGTCAGAGGTGATAACAAAAGGATGCCTCATGCCATGGATTCTTGGCACTCTGCAGCCAAACCAGTGGGGTGTACCATAAGAAAACTTTCTGCATGGAAAGAGGATATTTTTTCCTTGGTAGACTGCTTCTGAGGATTATTCTTTTTCTTTAAAATCAAAGTCTGCGTCTTTTTCTTGCTTAGAGTTTCCTTCCTGCAGTTTGATTCTCAGTATATGAGGTAAAGGACACCAAGATGATCCCAATTTTCTCAATGCTATATTCCTACAAAAATGAAGTTTCAACAATACTAAATTTATAGGAGTAACTCCCAGTGTTGTTTCCAGTTGTACAGATTATTGTTTGCAGTGTCCATTTTGATCTGGTTTTAGTCAAACTTTTAATGCAAACTGTGATGTTTTCATGTTCAGCAAATTACATTTCTGTCATAGTTAACACACATAAATGCCTGTGTACTAGCCCTACAAAATGTAAAGGGAAGTTACTGATGTGTTCACTCAGGGTAATCATTCCACACCTCTGGATCAGAGCCCTGAAACTGTCAAACTGGGAGCCAAATCAGTATGGTCACAGGGAGCCTACATAGATAAATAAATGTTAAAGGTGCTCTTAAATTATGTCCACTTCTTTTTACCTTATGCTTAAACTCAGCTCTCTAATGTTCATTTATTTTTAATGCAGTTTCAAGCCAATAGCTGGAAGCATCTAATCCTTAAGATATGCAAAGGGTCCTACAATCCACTGCCATCTCACTATTCCTATGAACTTCATTACTTAATAAAACAGATGTTTAAGAGAAATCCCAAGAATCGTCCGTCAGCCAGTACTATTCTTGCAAGAGGTTGCTTAACCAAACTTATTAAAAATCGCTTGCCTTCTGAGGTATGTTATATTCTTTGTCTCTAGATTTAAACAATAGTATCTACCTTTTAGATACTAAATTGGTTTGTTTTGTAGTTTGTTGGTGCGTAACAACATGAAATGTAGTGTTGTGTAGGTCTTACTCTAAAAGCCATAAATACAGTTGTAGACTTCTCAGAAAACTGAGTTTTGAGAAGGGTTTTGAAAATAAAAGTTGAATATTGACATGAGGCTGCTAATATCAGGTATTTTTAGCTGTTAGCTGTAACAGTGCTTTTATATAGTCAGTCTATTTTAGTAGCATGTACAATAATTTGAGAAAGGTTAAAATGATACAGTACTTGCATCTCTTTGTACACATTCCAGATGGCGAATGAGTTTGAGGAGGTGTTAAAGGAAACCAAGAAATATGAAGGCAGTGCAGCAAGACCAGGGGGTGAGTCAGCAACATTCTTCTTGATGTAAGGAAAGACAAAATGACTAGGAATTGTAAGACCTTACATTAAAATTAGGTAAGATAAAAAGAAAAATGCAGCTGCAAAAATTAGTATTCTATATTCAAATCTACTTTTAATTATTTCAAAAATTAATATTATTGAACTTGTATAGAAAAATCATAGAATCATGGAATGGTTTGGGTTGGAGGGGACCTCAAAGATCATCTAGTTCCAACCCTTCTGCTTGAAGGGCATAAATTATATTCCAGCATGAGAAGTGGTGTGCAGAGCTACAATACGTACGTTGTGAGTGTTAAGACTTCTGCTAGAATGAAACCTTTAAATTTTAAAAAGAGTAAAACTTAGCTATTGCATATATTTTAAATATGACAGTGCTTTCTTTCCCAGAATATGGTGAAGCGAGGTATTTTCATTATTTAATTCTTAGAGAAAATGTTGGATTTTCTTCTAAAGCATTTAAAAGCAAATCTAGCTACACCAACGTTTGTAGATATAGGGAACTGAGTAGTAGAGGGAATCCCTGTTGAGACTGAGCCACGTTGACAGAAGTGTGAAGATGCTTTCCTGTAATTTTCATTGCTTGGTTCAGTGGTGTTGCCGTCGTACCTCTGGAATACCACTTTACCACAAATATTTGCTAAAGGTGTTTAATCCTTGAACCTCTTTCTTAATGTATCAGGTAATGTCATGGCTGGTGGAAGCTCAAATAACAAGAAAGAAAATAGGGTAAGTATTCAAATAGAAATATAATGTTTGTATTTTAGTAATTTAGAATGTTCTGCACTACAGAAAAGTTCAAATGGAAAGTTATTAATATGCTAAACCACAGATCAGCCTACTAGGCCAGCTGTCATCTGTATTCATATGGCAGAGTTTTCCTGTGCATTTCCCATCACTGTAACTTTTTGATGCTTCCTACATTTAATTTAGTTCCAAAGTGGATTTCCTTATAGCCCTGTCAAAAAAACCCATCTCCTGTTCTTCTAAATTTTGGGATACTGCAAGAAGTGATGCATTTTCTTTGCCTTAGGGACACATTTTGTACAGGCTGCCTTGGAAACAGTCGAGTCTGGACATAATTCTCACTAGGTTTTAGGGCCCATGTGAGATTTCGAGTGAGGAGAATTATATCACAGGTGGCCAAGAAGTCACCTGTGGGTACATTATATGGCTCAGCCATATTGAGTATATTTTTCAGAACATGTTGCTGGTAGGGCTTATCTTTTCTTTCAATAGACCTGTCAATCTGTGAAGCTTAATATTGGGTGCATCTTGTTATCCCTGGGAATATGACTCACTTATATTGCTACTGTTCTTTAATGTAGAAAAAACATACCCACAAAGAGCATCAAGTAACTACGTATGTGCTTAACTTAAAAAGCTGAGATTGTCTGTCAAAAAAGGGCATGCTGTGTGAAATGCAGTGCAATAATAGACATGCTGCAATTGCAATTAGCTTCGTAGTGTCAGTCGTTTAGTTTTCAGATCTTTAGGCCAGCCATTTAATAGCAAAGCTAAAATAATTAATGCCATGTTCATATTACTGCTTTGTTTTTCTTGACAACAAGGATAGTGATTAATACAGTCTATTCTTTTAAAGCAAAGTAAAGATGAAAGCAAGCATAGCCCCTTAGAAAGGAAAAATATTACTGAAGATATGAGTGAAAGCACAAAGGAACGAAAGAAATCTGATGAAGAGGGTAAGCTCTATGGTTTTAAGGCTGATGCATTTCCTTCTGTGTAGTGATACCTAAATGTCAGTGATTCAGACATTTAAACAAGTAGAGCATACAAGTCTGCACCTATAGAAAACCATGCCACTGTCTGTTACTTCTGATATTGAGCCTTACTGCTCATCTGAGATTAGAAATAAATAATAATACTAAAAAAAATCTTGGCCAAAGTGTTTAATAAATGACCGAAAACATTTGGTATAGAGTGAATGTATGGGGAACTCTTACCAGTTCAGACTTAATGGTTCAGAATTAACCATGACAGTTAGTGAAGTGCTGCTGTATGCTTACCACTAGTTTGCATGGACAGAGAATCAAGTTAGATGCTGGTTATCATCCTTTTTTGTGTGGCAGTTACAGCAGAAACTTCTGACATCCTCCCAGGAATGACTGATGTGTCACCTCCCTGTAGGAGGCGATGGGAAAAGAGGGTCTCCAATACTGTAGTGGATGTCCTGGAAAATGCATCCCTGCTTTCTTCCAGTTTCACATCTGAAGAGGCTGAAAGTAAGATGTAATTAAATGTGGTTTTAATTCAAGTAGTATCTGTAGTTCTTTACCAATTTTAAAAGCCAAAACTCTACAGGGCATATTTAAAACTATGTAAAAGTAAATTTAAAATATTTTATTAACAAACACTCAAAAAGCCCACTGGGCTGAATATAATTTCTTGGTGGTCTTTTGTGACAGGAAGACTGCAACGAGTGATGAAAGTCACAGGTAACATTAGCAACCCTAAAACTATAATCATGGCTAAGGAATTGTCCTACCAACCCTCCCCTTAATATGCTATTTGTGGGGGTAACACTGAGGAATTGATCTGATGCAGGAGGTAGCTGCCTGTCTTTCAGGTACAACACAGTGTTGGGAGTGTGTAACTTCTGCACCTCTACTTCTGTTGTCATTAAACATACAAATAATGCCCATGACAAGAACTATTAACGACGTACCTCAGATGTGAGGCAGATTCTTCTTCGACATCAACAGCTTTTAATTAGAACACTTAACGTGGGCTTTCTTCTGAAAAATGTTTCAATTTTAAAATGTCCCACACTCTATACAATTGTTAGAATTATTTCGTGTGGTTATGGATATATATTCTGAGTATATGTGAATAGATGCTGTTGAAATAAACAACCAAGACACGAGTAGTCAGAAAATTCCTAAGCTGTGGTAGGAACATTCCATGATAATTACACGCAGGACGAGGGAAGAAGACAGAAGAACACATGTGTTTAGGTGTTCTGCTATTAGAAGGCACAAACATGGCCACGGGCTCCATTCTGTGAGATGTATAGAGCCACCAGATAAGCTTGTGGAGCGTCTGACTCCTCACACCCCTCAGCCAATTCTAGGCTGGCTCCCTGATAGCAGAAGGGTCCACTGTGGCCTTCTGTAATTTTCGTTCCTCTTACTGCTGATAGTGTCCACCTCAGCATATTGAGAGCTCAGCAGTGCTACAGATGGAAACATCTAGGCTCTTTTGTTCCTCTATTTCTCTCTTGAATGGGACCTTTGTAGTCCACAGTTTTGTCTAAGTAGTATTTATGTTTACACCTAGGTGGCTGTGTTATAAAGTACAGCGAAAAAAAGCCACGTAAGCAGTGGGACAAGGAAACTCCTCAGACCCTGATGAACCTTCTCAGTAACGCAGATGTCAGCTTAGCTTTTAAAACATACACAATTTATAAACCAGGTAAATACCCAGTTTGTCGGCAAACATTTTTGCAAACAGGCTTATTAATGAAGACCTTTTTTCCACATACGTAGGCCCTATGTATAAAGACTCTGCACTTGAGTTCATGTCACAATGATGGCATTTTCATTTTTATGTTTTCCAAAGCTGAAAATATATTTAGAGGTCCACTTTCTGATGAAACTGAGGCATCTGATGAAGTAGACGGTGAACATGAAGCTGTTGTCCTAGATTCTGAGAGACTTGAGCCCAGATCTGATGAAGATGACACGTATGTGCAACTAACATCCTTGTATATTTGTTTTCTTCGGTTCCTCAAAGTAATTTTTCAAAAAAGACATTCCCCTGGAAAAAAATCAGTATCCAAAGCATCTAAATACTTCCCTCTCTTACATAATGGTACTAAAATTTTGTAGTATTCGATACCTTCCAGGTTTTCTTTGCTATATTTATAGTTACTGATGGTGCTGAGATTAAAAAGATTGCTTATTATTAGCAGATATGTTAATAATTTGCTGATGACTTTGCAAAAATGAAAGCATGAGATGAAATTAGATCCACAGTAAAGTGCAAAACCTCCTTGCATGAAACATCTTCTGGTCTTGAAATCAGATAACCAATGGCAAAACCACTTGCCTAGTGCTATACTTGCTGTCTTTGCGTATTGCTCTTCCTACTCTTTCATGCATAGTGCAATAATTTTGGTCCCTACTTACTAAGACCTATTTGTAGAAGTTTTTTCGCTTCTGTGTTCTCTTCTGTTTTGGAAAGTGCAGAGCGTACATCAACACATTCTGAACAGAAACACTGTATTTTACAGATGTGTGTATGTTTTTTGGGGGGGTTCTTGGATCCTCAGAATCTCAGTTTGTGCCATTATTTATTTTTGTGGCACTTGGAGATGGACAGCTTGGGCGTGTATTTCTGCAGGTCAGCTGCAAGCTGTTAACATCAACACATTCGCAGTCTCAGTATTTGCGTTTGGTTTTGCTTTTGATAAAATGCAATTGGGTCAATTCCAAGAAGAACATCCATTGCTTCCCTTAATCACAGTGGTACAGGAACCGTCTCTCCTGTTGATATTTTTAACATAATTTCTCCTAATTGTAGGGTAATGTTAGGGGAAAAAAAAACCCCAAAGCTCTAGCATTTTGTGATCTAAAGTTGTATTTTGCTTTGCAAAATAACATTTTGAAACCTATTTGTAGGGACTTTGACGAAGATGACCCAGACTGGGTGTCGGAACTGAAAATGGTTTTGAAACACAGCGACTGAAAGCTTGAATGTACAATGCTTCAGTACAGTTTACTTCAGGACAATAACTGAAGTCAGACCTGCCAGGATTTCATCCTTGTTGTAATAGTTGTGGTCATTAATAAAATGATTTCTGTTAAAAAACTGAGTGGGTGTGTTTCCTGTATCACCAAACTGAGGGAGGAAAACGCACAACAGACTTTATTAGCTAGAACACTTGCAAATAACGAAACAAGTCTGTGTGTCGAACGTATTTGGAGTTGTTCATGGTCTTGTAGAAATGTTCAGTCAAAAGCACTGGTGCTAATAGCGTTGTTCAAAATGCTCCCTTGTCGTGTGTCACAGAGATGGTGCAACGCTATGAGAACATGGAGCGTTTTTCTTCCCGGCTACATACTGAAACACTATGGAATAGCAGATCTTGTCCGAAGGGCACATCATGGAAAACATTCAGCTATGCCAAATCTTTGAGGCTTTAGTTCATGCAATTATTAGTCCCCTGAAAACTCCTGAGTCTGAGCTTTTGCCTTAATTACTTCAGTGACAAGGTTTTTATATGCACCACTGCATGTGTGGAAGGAAGCTAATCTGTTCATGAACAAGGACGAATTTTCTGATTTTTTGACAAGGAGACCCACTTTGGCTGCAGAAAGCATTATGGGCAATGTCATGTTTGTGCTGGCTACTGGGTACTAAACAATCATTTTACAAGAGAAGTGCAGCAGGGGAGAGCAGAAACACTCTCAGCAGAGTTCTCCCAGGAAGGCTATTCCGGATGGTGTCCATGTGACAAATAATACTAGAGAACAGTACATAAGGAAAGCTTCAGGAAATCTGTAGACTTGGTACGGGTCCCCGCTGGCTCCCCTCTGCATGCCACCAGAGCAGGTGGTTGACCACACTTTGTGTAGGTCCTGCTGCAAGGGAGGCAGTGGCCGCCTCCACCATGGCCACCACCCTGCCCAAGGGTGCTGCCGGCCCTGCTGCCCTCACCTCCACAGTGCCTGCTTCCATTAAGCTGCCCACAGAGGCAAGGCCCTGAGCAGCCGGTGAGGTGGCCAGGTCCTGGTGGGCAGCACACCCCTGGCCAAGGGCAGCTCACCACGCCTGTGTGAGAGGCTCAAGCAGCTCCTTCTCACCGACGACTATGACAGGAGCTGGCTTCGACCCAAGTGCCTAACTTAGAGATGCCTGAAGGTCACCCTGCCAGTGCTATCAAAGTGGTCTTCAGAAACTGCCAGTCATACCTTCCATACATAATTCTTCCACTTGCTTAAGTAGATGGATGTAGGCTACTACTGCCAGCAAGTTGGCAGGTTCGCAGGCCTGAATCTAGCCCTTACAACTGTCGAGGATGAAGAACCCCATAAAAAGCATTTATACAAATAAATGCATTTCTGTAGAACAGCTGTAAATTGTAGTACATGGGGACTCTCCATGGAATGACGTTGTCAATGTAACTGGCCATTGTGGTTTTATTATGCACAACTGCCAATCTACTGAATGTATAATTGGATGATGGGACTTTCAAGCTAAATCGTACTTGCCAAATTTTAACCATTTTAACGGCTCGTGAGAAATATCTCTCATTTGCAACTGTGCAGTCAGCGCTCTCCTGCTAATTACACCTCACATGTTTTCCCATAGCATAACAAGCTCTTTTAAAATTGCCCCGTCCTGAAGGCTAAACCAGCTGAATGGGCCAGCTAAATTCCTCTCCGAAGACTAGCTTTATTACTTACACATTTAAAAAAAAGCCAAGGTGAATAAAGCGCCAACCACTTTTCACTGATGTCAGCAGTTCGTAGGGCTAAAGCAAGAGTCAGTCACACGGGCACTCCAGTGCTGCTTTTATCGGTTACATTTATTAAAATACAGCACTCTCGCAATACCCCGTTCCGTCCCGCTACTCAAGCTGACGTTGTGGAGCACAACGTTACCCAAACCTACAGATTTCTGTAGGCTCACATGCGGAATTTAGTCTTTCTAATAAAATAACAACTCCTGGCATTGTCCTCCCACCTCTGGTTAGGGTTGCTCTTCAGTCTTTGAAAGCAAGCATCGCTTGAAAGGTTACCAGCGCTACATCCAGGTAGTAATTTTCGGTCTTTCCCAAACAGTACTCCCCTCAGTTTTCCACTGAAAATGTAGATCCCTGTATTAGGAACTCAAACCTACTAACATCAGATCACTTTTCTTACTTGATTTTTGTACTCCTCTGGTTATGGTCTGCAAACACACTTGGTGCCACTAGGCAGAAGTTAGAAACCACTGACGAAAACACGTGACCAAGAAGAGCAGAAGACGGTATTTTACACTGTTGTAATTTCAACAACAACAAAAAATCCAAGCATTTTCTTATTTGCTATCACTTTACATACACTTTCATAGTTAGCTACGATACAAATAAAGGAATGTTTCTCCTCCTTTCCAGAAGGGAGAAGAAAACGAGGAAGATGATTCAGGAACATACTCTGCTGTTGCTGTTGCTGAAGGCAGACCTGAGCCAAGCTCAGATGATGGAGACACGTACGTCAAGCACACCAGAAGGAAAATTCATACAACTGAACAGTTTTAATGAAACGACAGGTTGAATTGCCTAAAGCTTGTCTTTTGTTCTTTTAAATTCATAAATGAAGAAAACTTACTTGTTTTACAGAGCCTCCTAATTTAACTTTTAATTCTGTAATTTAGTAACTCACAGGATAATGCTGCTATTAAAAATGTTATGCGTAAGTATAAACACGGCTTTGCAGCTCCTTTTCTCTTACCTTATAAATACAGGTAATGAATCTCACAGAGAAAGAAGAAACTGTTCACATCGTGTGTGTCATTTCTACATTCTTTTAAAAATCGCACAGACCTTGAAAGGAGAAAGACTTGTAACAAAGATGTATTTAATTAATGTCATTATCTTGGTTTACTTTACAGAAATTTTAAAGATTCTGAAGATCACAGATTCACAGAATGGTAGGGGTTGGAAGGTACCTCCAGAGATCATCTAGTCCAACCTCCCTGCCAAAGCAGGTTCACCCAGGGCAGGTTGCACAGGAACGTGTCCAGGCAGGTTTTGAAATTCTCCGGAGAAGGAGACTCCACAACCTCTCTGGGCAGCCTGTTCCAGCAAAGAAGTTTTTCCTGATGTTGAGGTGGAACTTCCTGTGCTCCTATTTGTGCCCATCGCCCCTCATTCTATCACTGGGCACCACTGAAAAGAGACTGGCCCCATCCTCTTGACTCTCACCCTTCAGATATTTATAAACATTGGTAAGATCCCCTCTCAGCCTTCCTTGTCCAGGTTACAAAGCCCCAGGGCTCTCAGACATGAAGTGTGGAGGAACCCCTGGAAAAAATGGCAACTTCTCCAGCAGAGAGAACCATGGAGTCTCCCCTCCTTTCAATAAATAAAGCTCAGATGAAGAAAAGATGAATTTGCCTCATAAACTACTTGGAAAATCTGATGATGACTTAGAAAATAGCCACGTGTCATTTAGCGTTGACACACGTAATGAAAAAGACAAGCAGAAAGCAAGAGCTACCTAGAACACCAGCACAGTTGCTGTTTCAAAACATGAATTGCTTGAAATTTCAGCCACATCAGTAGAAAAATTAAAAGCTAGCTGGCACTATATGCCACGTAAATCAACCACTTTTCAATAGCGCTAAACACCCAAATCAAATCAATAGAAAGCTGTGACTATCTTGTTTAAAAGAAAAAAAAAAACCAACATCAGGCTATTTTTCAGTGCTGAATGTTGAAAAATCCTCATGCAGACTGAAACGCACTTTCATCTTTATTATTCTGAACTACCTGGGACACCTCTGACAACGCGTGCTCGGGCGAATTTCTGATTGCATACTCTCTAGGAGGTTTTGTACCGTGCAAGGAAGTCTCCTAGTTAGCGTTATTTCCCTAGCTCAATCAACCTGTTGTAAGCTCTTCCAGGTTTTCATCACCTCCGTGTACTGCCAATACAGCTTTCTACCCACAGTTCCACCTACACAGCACTGAGCAGTACCCCCGCTGCTCAGCAGTTCGATACAGCAGCAGTAAAGGGGTTTATTGGCACCATGAGAATTGTGCAGCCCCAGTTCCTAACAAAACACCTGACAGTAGGTTCTTCCAACCGTATTTTTTCATATACAAGATTTCATTCAATCCAGGCAAAGCTAAAGGGAAAAACCACATTCTAAAGTCTGATTTCAGTAGCTTTTAGCACTTTAGTCTGCTAAAATATCAAATACTGCTTTGATGGCTCAAAAAGGACCGTTTTTCCTTTTTTGATACGCAAGTAGATTATTGAACATTTTTTTCAGTGTTCTCAGTTTTATAATAAGCAGTAGTTGAAGGTGTTAATGTTTGTATAGCATTTAATTACACCATCTAATCTAGATCTTTCTGTTCTCTAGGAACAGAAAACCTTTCCATAGAGTAGTGCTGGAAAAAAACCATTGCCATGCTACGAAAGGGCACGAGGAAACAGCTAATATAGGGACCAGAGACAAATGCAATTATTACACTTACTAAAAAGCAAGCTAGCAAAAAATGCCATATAATTAACCAAAAGGAATCACCATAGGGAATGAAATCTCCAGAACCACAATCAAAACCCCACGTAACAGAATTCTGCCATGCGTTGGGGGACAGCAAATTGAAAATGTGTTACAGATGCTAGGAAAAAAAAAAAAATTCTGTGTATAAAAACCTATCAAACGGAAGTGTTGACTTCAAAAAGTGTGACTGTGGGTGAAGAGTCATGAAATTGGTGGAGACTGAAGGGATTCAATAAATAGAAGAACTTCCAGACGTGGTTCTGTTACCCTGGAAGTACGATGGTTCTGTGAATCCAGAGGGTTCTGCAGTGCGCTGGACTGTCATGTGGTCAACACAGACAATTCTCAGGAGCATTTCTTTCCCAGTAAAAATTTTGCTATTACATAAATCAGATACCCAATAAAAGGAAAAAAAAAGATCTCTTTATTGAATGGGACCACGGGAGCATAGGTGATATTTAGAGGTGACACAGTCAAATAGAAAAAGTTAATTTTATTCATTTACATTTTTATTCATACACATTTGTTTAAATAATGGCTCCACAGACAACAGGAACGTCTCTTCAAAATGCTGGTCAGAAAACCTGTGCACAGAGCAACGAGCATTTTCTCTGATCTCTAACCTTTTTTCAGGAGACAAAGAGAGGATATAAGCCATCGTCTCAGCATAAGTGTCCTCGTTTTCTGCTAAGAAGCCCGTAATTCGTCCTTCGTAGGGGACCACAATATCTAATTTGGGGCCTCCGGAATTGTGAGCCAGGATAACTGTGCCAGCTGCCATACATTCCACCACTCCTGTAAAAGATACAAAACATGCTGGTATCAATGTGCACACCATGTACTCTGGCTTTCTATAAGGCTCCGTAAAGTTAAAACCGCAGTAAAATTCACCCAGAATTGTAAGTTACGATAGACTGCCATTCTAGATCAGTTTAAATATATAAGAAAACAAAGTCATAAGGACCGAAATGGCAGTTTATCTTAAACACATCGAAATCAGAAATCAGAATTGGCTAAGTTGTGGTTCTTGTAACATATCTGATTTACCCAAGACAAGATTACAGTGAAAAAAAGGCAGTTATTAAAACAAATGCAAAGATAAACATGGAAGGTAGATCTGTGACAGAATGCTGCATAGCTCTGTTCCGTGGCAGAACACTGCAACACTGGTTTTATGATATGGTGGCAGCTGCAAAAAATAATTAAAAATCAGAGCTGAACGTAACTGTATTCATTTTCTCATTCACACTGAAAATTTTTAACATGTAGAAAGATACTGAGAGAAAAGCTGCCTATGCACATTTCAATCAGATGATATTCAGAAGTTCAGTATCTTGCAGATTAACAAATCTTTATAGCTTTTGACAGCTCAGCAAGAAAAACCAGTAAAAAGTGTTATCACTGCATATGTATTTTCGATAAAAGAAGTTCTAATAAAATGGGAATCTGACAGTAAGCTTTCCTCAGCCCAACGGAGTGGGATGGGAATAGCATATAATGTATACATCAACTTCAGTTCTCCTCCGTGGTTCCGGAGCAGACCTCAGAAATCACTTTAACTGCTGATTCTCCTCAATTCTAGTTTGATTTTTAAAGAATTTCCCTAGCGCAAAAATTGTCAACTGTAAATAATGCTCCACTTTCAGATCATGTTTTTTTACAGGTAAAAAGCCATTGGAGATGAAGGTGAAGTCCTGCTGAAATTCATAATCACAGTGCGGCTGTATCACTTCAGAAAAAACAAAACACATTACTTCATTAAACTGTTCTTGAAGGGGAAAATACGAGAAACCGTCATTTCCATTTTGTGGCAGTTGCTTTTGGGACAGACTCCAGAGTGAATCTTTTTATACCAAGTTCCTACAGACTATAAACTACTACTAAACTACTCCTCCTGATACTTAACTTGAATTCTAATACAGTCTGATGATGTTAACTGCAGTTTAGTCACACGATAGCCAAGGACAGCATCCATCTGCTCGGCTGCTAACTTACCCTCTGGTAGATTTATGGCAGGTGGGCAATCTTACATTCCCTTTCAAGGTTAGGACTCAACTAATTCCAATAAACTGAGCCCAATACCTTAATTCTGTATGACAGCACACTGCAAAACAGGTCCCAGCTCCTCTATGACATTCTGCTGCAACTGACTTAAGGACTTGATTTAATGGCATCAGCACAGGTGCCGTGTGCAATGAGATGACCAAGGGCACCTGGTGGCATCTGCGTGGGCTTACAAATATGAGACAGGATCTGCAGGAGACTCACACCTCTGAAAAAGCAGCTAGAGTCCCATGATATATAAAAAGACTTTTCAAATACCAGTTGATGCAGGTGAAATAATTAAAATTTCTATACATGGATGTCTACATGTGAACTGTGTCTAAGCTTCCCCTGCTGTTAGTGGAGCCAACAGAGCACAAACTAAGGTTCTTAAACAGAAGTACCTGCTGCCTTTGGAGGCTCCGTTAGGTATGGAAAGCATCTGTGTAAGGCTGGCAAACGTAACACAGGACCTTAGCACGACCCATGACCTGCAGAGCAGGATCTGGAAGTCCAGCAGGACAGCTTGGGCAGCACAGAAGGGACTAGCTGTCTGTTTAGGTGACTAGCGGATGCCCATAATCAACAGTCTATGACATCTACAGCACTTCAGCTTGCACTACAGTAGCACCTAGTGGTTAGTCATCTGAATTGGTCCTGCAGGTTTTTTACCTCAGCTAGATTGCTTCTGACAAGAATGGGAGTTGGATACCTGCTTGGCATGCAGACCTCTATGCTTAGACACTTACACCGAGGAGCCTTAATCATGAGCTGAAGCCCCCCCAAGTTGTGTCCCTAGCTGGGACAAATGTCTGGACACCGAGGAAAGATACTGACCGATCCCAAAGTGCTCATTCCACATCGTATGCAGACCAATGGTGGCCTCAGCCAGGTGTCTTTTTAGCTCCTCAAAGGGAATGTTTATTCTGAACACCACATCATTACTAACTCTCAGCTCTTCACAAAGATGTTTAAGGCTCTTTACACGCTCTTCATCTTGCTGGTTACGGCAGCCTCCAATTAAAATAAGCTTCAACGATGGCTGCTGCCCCAGCCTCTTCTCTTTCAGCAATTTAGCAAAGGCTCTGATTTGCAAAGCATGATCTTTTTCAGGCCTGAACTGGCTGACAGAAACAATGGAATGTTCAGCAGTGCTCTTTTCCTCTTCCAGTGGAATATCCAGGAAGGTCTGAACATCACACGGAGGATATACAACGCTAGTGCAAGCCCCAGCTCTCCAGAGGGAAAGGATGTGATTTAGTGTCCAAGAAGAATTAACCATAATCACATCACTGCAGGAACCAACCAATCCGTACATGAAAGCAAAAAAGTAGTAGTAGACAAGCTTGAACTTGCTGAAAAGAGGGCTGTCTGTAATGAAGGCTGCATTGTTAAACCTGGTATCCTGATTCCTAACCACAGAAAGCATATCGGTGCTGATAGTGGGATAATGGACATAGCATCCAACGTGGCAACCTCCTAAATATTTGAAGAGGGGAAGCGTGAAGGCATAACCCATTGAGTCAATATAAATATCAGGAGCACACTTCAGAAGAGCTTCCCAGCCAAGAAACACTGATCCTAAACTTTGACCCAGCAAAGTGAAGTGAGGGTAAAGGGAAGCTTCCACAAGGTAGCGTTTTTCTAGAAACACAAACTTCACAGGATGAGTTAATTTAATATTGAATCTTCTGAAAGCGCCTTCTACTATTTCTTCTCCAGTGGCATCGCTATCACCAGTGTAAACAACACACGTTACATTTCTGTACCTGCAAGAGTAAAGAGTAAGAATTTCAAACATTTGTCTCTTCAAATTTTTTAACAAGAAACTAAAGTATTGTCCATTCAAAATCACTCAAAAAGCGTGTAAGAACAGATGTCTGGCCTAGCTCTGAAATTATTTTAACTAAATTATACTTCTCCTTATACTTCCAGGTTTTTCTGATCTGCAGAAAAACATATGGCTGAGGACTTGGGGAATTTTTTGAGTAAAACATAAAAAGAGCTCAGCATCATTCTACAGACTTCAGAACACCTTGCCTTACATTGGAGATGTCTGTCTAGCACATAGCATGAGTAAAAGGCAAAGGACTGTGCAAGCCAGTGGATGTGCCCATGTTAAACCCACTTTAGACATTAACTTGTTTTGCCTTCTGCACCAAAAGGTAACTATCAAGTCTATCAGTTATCCACTGCTGAGTTATGTCCATACAAAGTTTCATACCAGTAGTGGAAAACTGATGAGGGAAGAGGGGGTCTCCCAAGGAAAGAAGAAGGGATAGATGCCACAGCAGGAAACATCAAAATCTGGGTAAAGGGATGAAGTGGAATGGTGTAACCAGGTAAAACACAGATGTAAAAAAAAAATAAAAAAGTAGGATTGGTAAATTAATGATATCTATTTAAATACGTCAAATGCATCACTATCCATAATAATCAGCAGCTGAGAATAAAATATAGTACTTGATAAAACATATATGCTTACTTTTTCTGGAGCGTTCTTATGGCACACCACAAGACTCTCTCTCCTCCGCCACCTGCATTACAGTATGGGTGAAAAAAGCCAACCAGCAATGGCCGTGTCCCATCCTTTCCTGCTGAGTTCAACTGTTTTTTCCTTTGTTGTATCCAGAGCCGTATTCCCCACAGCAGCACCACCAAGCCGAGACACAAAATTCCACTTAGAAATAATGCAGGGATTAACAATGAGCACAGCAATCTGAAACAAGCCGGACATTTTAAAATATAAAATTGCTTTAAAGAAATAGCATGTATGAAATTAAGAGGGAAGGGCGCTACAGGGAGTTCAAAAATTTCTCGAGCTCTGCTAATCTCAGAAATTATCAGTATCTGTATCATTTTAAAAATTGCAGAAAAAAAAAAATCACTATCCTACATAGTTTAGCCAAAGATTTTTTTTTTCTGTTACCTCACAATAATTTATTATTGTTTATTCATGCCATATCTATCTCCATGTGCTATACACACTAGGAAGGTTGCATGCCCTTAGCAACCTGGCCAAACAACTCATGAAATGAACTCTGAATAGATCTCTAAGAGCTGTCTTCAGTCCAAGCTCCTGTTTGACCTGCCTCTGTGTGAACTGCTTTGGTGCAGAGCTATGTGGGTCAGCCTGCAGTTGCATGACCCAGAACCAGCACCTTCCATTCCCCTGAGATTTGAGGAGCTATGTCAACTGTCCAGAAAAGCTCTGAGCAGTTTCTCCTGTTTCCTCAGGTCTCTGAAGCACTGACAGAGGCATTCCTTTTGCTCACCACCGCCTCTAAGCGCATCTCTCCTAACCCAGGAACGGGAGGTTTCTCACAGGAGTCTCTTCTCGGCCTACAGAGCTCCACAGGCGCCAGATCCCGGCTTCTGAAGCTGTGCCACGCGTTGTGATTAAACATCATTTACTCGCCACTACATGGGTTGGCCACCGCCAGCCCCGCATCACGACTGACACGTCAGATAAGAAAACACTTTCACTTTCGGGATGAAGAAACGGAAAAGCCCATTAACTGCGGCGGCAAAGCGACAAGGTGCAAGGGCAGGGACCGGTCCCACCTCTCCCTGCCCCGCGGCCTCCACTCCTCGGGGGGGCGGGTGCGTGGCGCCCGGGGAAGCCCGGGGGGGACAGGGGAGCGCGGCCGCGGCTTGGCAGGGGCCATGGAGGCGCCGGGTCTCCTCCTCCCCTCCCTCT
>VZZY01019133.1:48291-105307 GCA_013400335.1 Eurystomus gularis
CTCCATCTCCATCTCCATGCACAGTTTGTCTCTCTGTAAATAGTAGCCGCTCTCTTTGGCCAGAAGATGATGGTATTCCATGTCCTATGTTCCAGCCTTTCCTTAATCTCCTGCTTGTAACGGAATCAGAAATGGGTCCCTGCCCGACACTGTCTCTAGGAGGATCCCCATGAACATGTTTGCTGGGGACAGTTTCTACCGGAGGATGTCCAGGCTGGATGCACAGGTCAAAGCATTAGTGTAGAAATAAGGCTGCACAGTGCTGTTTTTAAAAATGCTGCGACTAATGATGCGTCCATAAACACCAAGGGGTTGTATTTCCAAAATGGCTTCCCTTGGAAAAATGTGAGAAACTCATCCCGCTCTCTGGGATGCTGGGAACTCTTGAGTGAAACTACCAGGCTGTAGGTGAGGAGGGGCTTAGGCAGAACAGGCCAAAACATTTCTGACTTCTTATCACATCCCTAGATGCTTTTTTCCATCGCCACATTCTCCATTAAAAAAAAAAATAAAAAATCTTTATGTGGCAAATTTCATCCAGATGACTCGGTCTCCACTTTCTTGCAGAGTTTAGGTTGTCCAAAATTTGAGGGCATTTCAAGCATACTTTCTTTGAACAAGACCTCTCCAGAACCTGTGATCTTTCAGCCCCTTTTAAGTCAGTGTGATCTCTTTCATGTCATAGCTGCCTATGCACTTTGAGGTCTTGAAGCTGTTAGGGATGTTTGTAAAGGTCATCCTGTGTCTTCTTCACCAGAGGAGTGCTGGCTGGAAAATGCTGAATCATTAGTTTCTGTAGCCATTACTACAGCCTGAAGCAGAAAGACAAAGTCTCTGCTGTAGTGGAAGTGAGAAGAGTTCAGCTTAGGTAATGGTTATTTGATTCTGATCTGCCTGGATTGAGTTTTCCACTTTTGAGGACTCACCATGTGGGAATGGAACTGGAAATGTGTCAGGCTTTCAAAGTTACAGTTTTATTGGTTTTTATTTTACTGATGTTTTTATTTAAACCTCTTTGCTGTCCTAAATACCACTGACTATAGGTTTTACCAGGTCATCTCTGCCTTTAGGTAAGCAGGTAAATTGGAAGAGTTCTGTTGGGAGGTCCAGCAAGTGTGACCTAACATTTAATTTCTGAACCAACAGCTCTCATAAGTAGGGTGCCACAGGCATTAGTTTCTCTCCCTTAGTAATTTTCTCTTCACTGACAGAGCATTTGCCTGAGAAGCATGTGGGATGTTTGCAGAAGACACTTTTGCTGCATTCACATCTCTCAACTCAAGACCCCTCTCTTGCAATGGCAACATTTGAAGATAATTTTCTGTGTTCAGAGAAGAGGCACAGTTCTTCTAGGGAACAAGAAGTGCAGTCTGTTTTAGGTGATGAAATTTGTATGTCTCACCACTGGCTTGAAAAGGAGTTTATGGCCACTCCCTTGGAAGGTATGAATCTTAAATTGAGTGTCTTTATGAAGCTGAAGGGTCACAGGTTAGCCATGGGTTAAGATGAGACTGAAGTGATGCTGAAGAGTTCCAGGAAGCAAGAAGAATTAATGAGGGAGACACATACATACCTGGGTTTTGAGTTGCCTGGGCCATAAATGGCAGATGCAGTGTTTTGGGTTTAGATTCAGATCTCTGTTCAGTAAATCGTATTGCAAAATTACTTGGAAAAGCCTTTGGCTTCATGTGAGTACAACTTGTTCTTTCCAGTCAAGGCTTATTGCAAGGTTAGCTGTACTGAAATCAGGATTTAACCCATGAAGCTTCCAGCACAAGTCCTACACTTTGTTCAGGTTTTCAGTCCTAAGTGTCAGAAGTATGTTTTAGCTTGAGCCCGGCAAATAATCTTGCTTTTCCTGAAACCACCGAATCAATTTCTTGGAAGTTCTCTAGTTCTCCTATTAACGAACGTGTATGTCTGTGCATTTGGCAGCTAGAAGAACAAGACTGATTTGCAGCGTCACAATGGAAACAGCTGCCTCGTGGCAGCATTCTGTATTTGCAGTGTGTGAACATTCCGGCAGGGTGAGCCTCAGACTTGATTCAACTCACTGTACAGCCAGACGTACTCTGTGCACAGCATTGCCAGCGTGAGACGCAGGTCTGGCACTTCCCTGAAATAATGATGTTTTTGCATGAATTCAGGTTAACTGTCCAGTGTTAGTGCTGCATGGCATACACAGTCACATCATTTTACTAGTGACAGCAAACTGAGGGAGTTGTTGGGAGAACAATTCATAGATACTGTTCTTGTCTTGCTTTTGCTCCCAGGGCAAACAACAGATAGGCCAGGAACATTGCTTTGGTAGGAGCAGTCATCTTTCATTTATATATTTTATTTTTTTTAAGCTTCATGGCCCCTTCCTCACCATGTGCACTCATTTCTTGATGGGTGGCGTATGCCCGGAAACATGATGTCCTTGCAGGCTATGTATGACCTCTAAGTTGTAGCTCAGGCAGATTGTAATAAAGCATCTGCATAAATAAATAGATATTCTGGATCTGGATAACTTTTTCAGATCCTTACTAATGCTAAACAGGAGAAAAAAACAGTTCTTCACACAACAATCAGACTAGATAGAAAAGGATGTGAAGAGAAGCTGTGGTGCATTTGCTCGTACTCCCTGCCTGGTTCTGGTTTAGATGCATCTTTTTGTGTGTGTGTCTTTTTTTTTTTTCTCCCCAAAACGACATGAGTTGCTACAGACACAAACAGTCACACAAGTTCAGATGATAATTTTGAAACCCTTGACAGTCCTGGCACAAATTTCTCAGACCTGACTTTCTAGTCAGAAAATGTTTTGTTTGATGTCCCCTGTTGCTTCTGCAGTTCTTCCTGTGTGTTTTGTAGTCACCTCAGATTCATGGAAGGCTATTTTTATTTCACAAGCAGTATTCACTTCCTTCTTGTAGGGAGAATAGGATATTTGGATATTAGGAAAAAATTCTTTACTGAAAGAGTGGTAAGGCATTGGAACAGGCTGCCCAGGGAAGTGCCGGAGTCACCATCCCTGGCGGTGTTCAAAAAACAAGTAGATGTGGCACTCTGGGACATGGTCTAGTGGTCAGGGAGATGAGGGGATGAAAACTGGACTTGATGATCCTAGAGGTCTTTTCCAACCTTAATGATTCTATGATTCTATGAGAAATCTGTATGATGCTGGGGATATCAAATAGTTTTCTCAGTTCTAATAATTTGTAGTTCACAGAATCACAGAATGGTTGAGGTTAGCTGGGATATCTGGAAGTCATCTTGTCCAAACCCCCATGCTCAAGCAGGGCCACCTAAAACCCGTTGCTCAGGACCACGTCCAGACGGCTTTTGACTGTCTCTAACAATGGAGACTCCACAGCCTCTCTGGGCATCATGTGCTAGTGCTTGGCCACCCTCACAGTGAAACAGTGTTCCCTGATGTTCAGAGGGAATCTCCTGTGTTTCAGTTTGTGCCCAGTGCTGCTGGTCCTGCCACTGGGCACCACTGGCTCTGTCCTCTTTGCACCCTCCCTTCAGGTACCTCTACACATTGATGAGATCCTCGCTGTACTTTCTCCAGGCTGAACAGTCCCAGCGCTCTCAGCCTTTCCTCACAGGAGATGTGCTCCCGTCTCTTAATCATCCTAGTTGTTTTATGTCTTCTGTATTCCATCTAGTGGTAACTAAAAAAAGATGTATTAATACTTCCAAAGTTCTTTTGTTAACTTTTCTTTAATTGCAGGCTATTCATATTCTAACATGAGCAATATGAAAACTGTTGCTGAGAGCCTTACAGACGGCAAAGGACACCTTTAATGTGTGAATGTCCCACACAGGCTAATTGAGTTGTCACTACTCAACAGCCTCCCCACCTTAATGCGTCTGTAACAGAAGATGTTGTATGTGTGCATTTAGGGTATTGGCAACAACTTCAGCAAGGGCAGCGCTGAGCTCTCTGTGGTGTTCCCGCTCCAGCAGTGAGAACACTATTAACAACCTTGTCTGAAGAAACTCCATGTGGCTGATGTGCCAGCGAAATTAAACTAGCCCTGTCATGAGTCGGTTTTGTTTTCACCTTCCCAGAGATGTACAAAATGTTTAATCTTTTGCTGCCTCTGTAAGCATTTTTGTCCTGTTTTAATTGCTTTCCTTATTAAGGTCCTTACTCTGATGGAAAATCCATGCAAACAGGCCTTCTGAAGTGAGTGGTGTGCAGAACAAATAGCAGAACCCGCTCACAGTGTGCTCTCTGCAAACCTGCAAGGCATTTGAGACAGATTTAAAGTGTATTTTTGTAACTCTCATTTTTGCCAAGTACTCCACATTCGAGTAGCTTGGTAAGATAAAACCACTGGCAAGTAGTAACACAAAGAGACTGGATTAATGTTGTGTAAGGATATTCATATGACAGTCATGTGGTCTTTTATACTTTCTTGTACAGTTGGTTACTTCCTTTCAGAAAGTAGCACTGGGTCTGTCATACAGGGCTGCTGTCTCAGCTACCAAAATGCCTGGGACGGTTTTTAGCAGAAGGAACCTTAGATCATTCATATACACAGTAAGTTTTCCCTTTTTGCACGTGTCTTGTGATTGGCTGTTTAAATGTTCTACTCCCTTTGTTCCTCATTTTATCGTAACAGGAGGCAGAAAGAAAACTGCACCAGTTATGTACTGAATATTTGCAAAGCAAAAACCAATTATTGGATATAAATCGTGGCACTAATATGTCTAGGGCAAGACACTATGGCAATGTTTTTACTGATATGTTGCAATATTAAAGCTGCTAAATACAAGCAATTTTACTAAAATA
The DNA here is from genome assembly GCA_013400335.1 of Eurystomus gularis. Classification (NCBI taxonomy): domain Eukaryota; kingdom Metazoa; phylum Chordata; class Aves; order Coraciiformes; family Coraciidae; genus Eurystomus; species Eurystomus gularis. The sequence continues at coordinate 53,078 of VZZY01019133.1, forward strand.
TTTTTAAACTGTCACCTTTACTTTTGAGCTAGATGTTCTAAGGCATGGGTGCTTGCACCATGTATCTGTGAGCAAAAGCTGCCTTTTTTTTTTGTTGACAGGAGCAATGAAGAATTAATCGGCTTAGATCTACACAGAATTTTCGCAAGAGCTCCTATAAGCCACAATTCTTTGTATCACCAGGCAACTTAAGCAAGTTGAACCCATAGCTTTTGATTAACAGAAGATTATTTTCACACAGGTTGTCCCGGTTGGGCAAGGATCGTGTAGGAAAACAAATGATTTCCGCTGCTGGAGTTTAATCCTGTAGATTGTGCCAGTGTTTTAGCCTCCCATGGACTCTTCTGTCAGTTCTTCTAAAAAGTTATCAGCAGGAAAAAGCAAAATGTTTGCCATTTTCTTGGGTGGGTGAAGGAAATATATTCAAGCAACTCAGCACAGGCAGAAATGGGATAGCAGATGACATAGCCCTACCGATAACCTTACTGAGCTTGCAAAATAACATGTAGAATCACCTGAAGTCCCAGCTTTTTCAGCTGGAAGTTTGGGATTCTTGAGGGGCTGGGGACTATTTCTGAGTGTCTGTGATAGCAGACCCAAGCCCTTCTTGCTTTCCCTCCTCCCCTGTGCAGACACTAATGTCTCTATGTCCACCTGCACCGTAATCATGAAGGGGGTCATGAAGGACCACCTCTTTCACATAGTACCTTAACATCTGTTTAAATCAACTATGAAACTGCTCAGGAAGCTGCAAAACTTCACAGTGTGAAATTTTTACTGAGATAGGCACCTCCATCGTCAGACTTTAAAGGGTTTACATACTGAAAAAGAAACACCCTGCACTAACTTGTTCAAGGTGCATTTGTGCCTGTGTGTTTGTTCATGCTTCTCTTTGCCTGTGTCAGGAAGCGAGGGAGAATGTGAGCTGGATGAAAATCCCATTTGTTTCACATGAAGCCAGGACGGGGCAGGATTTGCATTCTGTGCTCACGTCTGGCTCCTTGGCACTGCTCAAGAAAGAGAAAGGAGCCAGAAACTAGCTGCGGAGCGGGACAGAAGGGAGTTACAGTTATTGGAGGAGACTGTTTGGCTAGTCCAGACACGAGAGATGCAGGCACTGTGCTTCATCACCTCCTCTGACTTATTTCTATTCCGGGGATGAAGAAAGCTTGAAAGGTCGGTGATTTTCCCATGGGGTAGATTCAATCGAATATGCTCTTCTGGAGGGTAAGCTAAGGCTGCTTAAAAGTAGTTCCCTGCTGCACTACCTTTTCTTTCAACAAGCCGAGGTACCAGGAGGGAATGATAAATGAACAGGGCCTGAATTTCCATGGATTAGCATCTCTGCTTCCCAGGAATTGAAGGCAGTTAATAAATCTCCGGAGGTTGCTCAGCAACTCTCAGGATGGTTTCTTTCTGTTATACTGGGCTGCAGAGTGCATCAGTTTTGACTAAATCTGTCCATGGAAGAAATGTTATTCGTCTGGAGAAAAGAGTGAGGTCAACTCTGGAAATGACAGGATTGTCGAGAGCCAAAAAAAATCCTCCATTTCACCGTAGGAGAGCTTTCTTCTATCTCCTTTTTTGTCACAGCTCCCAGGAACTCTCTTTTAGGAGTCTCCAGTTTCCACTGTGTGCTCATGCAATAAACAAACACTATTTCTACAGTGAGTTTGAGTCATGGTGAGCCAAGTATGCATGCCACAGAAAACAACCTGAGAAAACCCGTCTGCATCTGAAAGCAGGTTTTTAACTGCATATTTTAATCCAGGTGTTAAATGTTTCAGATAAAAATGCTTGTAAACAGAAAGAGGTTTACTCTGGATTGCCATTCGCCTTACATGTTTCTTGAAGCATCTGTTTGTATGAAAGAGATTGTGTAAAATTAGTAGCAGGGTTTCCTGTGCTGACACTTTCATCCCTGGCTGTCGCTTTAGTTCTGACATTTCCACCTGAATTCTTTCCTGCTACTTGTTTTAGGCTGCTGGTGTTATTTGATGTAATAGGAAAATATTATCAGATACTCCAGCAGAAAAAAAAACAAACCAGCAAATATGTTTTCATCTTCATCTTTTATTTCTCCGCAGTGAGTCAGTTTGGCTCTATCTAGGCAAGCTCCACATATTTTCATGGTCACTTGGGAGTAAGTTTTGTCCACTGATAGAAACTGGCACCTCCCTGCCTGTAGCTTTTGCCTGAGTTGACTGTAAGTTCATGTGAGATATTAGATGTGGGACAGGGAAGTGCTGTAATAGTTCCTAGCCCTGAAAAGGAAATAATTAACAGGATTTTTTTAGGAAAATAAGTTAGCTAAACAGCAGCTCACATACATTACAATTTGGACCCCTGGCAACAGGGAATAGCAAAGCCTCTACCCTGTGTGCCTGTAGTGTCCTTATCAGAGGTTTCCCTCCTCACTTCTTGCCTGCTGTGGCAGAGAGCTGGCAGATCTTCATCCATCTTCAAATCAGGGAGAAAAACCCCCCTAAGCGCAGTGCCTTTTGGTCCCACTGTGAGTACAGTTGGTGTATGAGCAGTGCCCCAGTTTGTTCACTCACAGAAAGGCAGTAGCCTTGTCTTGGCTGCATGTGGCAGAGCCCAAAGGGGCAGATAGTGGAGGACAGGTGAGAAGAACCTTTGTGCCAGCCTGGCTGGGCTGTGGCTGAGCCCCTGTGGACATAGGGTCACTTGAGAGTCTATCCGCTCTGCAAGGGTGAGGGCCTTAACACCCTCATACCTTTTTCTACCCCGTAACTGCAACCAGTCCACAGGAAGGGAAAAAATGGAGTGAAAGAATCAAATGGATTATGTAGAAAGTGGAAACCCTACTTCCAGGCAGTTTTGCCTAGGACAGCAAGAAAGCAGACAGGACTTTGCTCGGGAGTCTATGTTGGAGGAGCCCAGGTCCTGTGGTGAGGAGTGCTGCTACCAAGCTTTCTTAGGGGCTGCTGTAAACTCCTCTCTTTCTGTATAGGGGTGGTTTCTGCCAGGATAAGAAACAACTGTTAAGAGAAACTGAATTTGGGCTTGCCTTTACATTTTTAGGCTGTCCTAACAAAGGCACTATGTTTGTATTTTAGCCATGGCATCTGTAATGCAAACACAAGATGCTGCTTTGTCTTTTTCTCTTGAAATGAAGGCGATTGTGATGTATATAAATGAAATGAGATGAAATAGCCTTTTACTCAGAGGCTGAGTGGTTTGATTTGAGATTAAACACAGGCCATAGAACCAGAAACACAGGCTTAAGTCAGAGTTACATTGCTCTACACATATGATGTGCTTTATGTTATTTACATAGTGTCAGGCGTCTCATCAAAGTGAAATCTCTCTCTCTGGCTGTCAAACAAGAATGATTTGAAACAAGTGCTGGCGAGGAACTAATAGTAAATTTAAGTGGCATGGACACTACAGTCAGGGACAGTTTAGAGGATATATATTATACATGTGTCATTTAATACACAGGCTTACAGTGCTGAGCTGCACAGGGAAAAAAATAATTGCAGATCTGGCAAGGCATCTTAGGGTCTGCTATTAGTTTACCTCCTACAGGATAAATAGCAGCTTACTTTGGGAAGAAAAAAATCAGTCTTCCCATTTACTTAAATCACAATTCAGAAACGTACCACTCAGGGTCTTGAGAATGTCTTACAAGGAACGGCTGGAGGACTTGGGGTGGTTTAGTCTGAAGAAGAGAAGGCTGAGGGGTGACCTTATCGCTCTCTACAACTACCTGGAAGGAGGTTGTAGGGAGGAGGGTGCTGGTCTCTTCTCACAATTTGCAACCGATAGCAGATGAGGAAATGACATCAAGTTACGCCAGGGGAAGTTTAGGTTAGACATTAGGAAAAACTTCTACACCAGGAGGGTTATCAAGGACTGGAACAGGCTGCCCAGGGAAGTGGTTGAATCACCATCCCTTGATATATTTAAAAGCCATCTAGATAGGGTGGTCAGGGACATGGTTTAGAAGCGGGACTGGTAGAGATAGATAATAGCTGGACTTGATAATCTTACAGGTCTTTTCCAACCATAGCAATTCTGTGATTTTGTGATTCTGTGTAATTTGTTCAAAACAAGTGTCAAAGATATTTTTTAAACCCTACAACAAATACTGAGGAGTTTACAAAACAAAACTGGAATTAAAAACTTGAGTCTTATTTCTAAATGTGGATGGCAAATGTAGGTGACAACAGCTATGATCTTTAGCAATGACTGATATAGTTCACTGGTATGGGTCTTTCTGTCTTCTCAAATTAGCCTTTAAAAATAGTAATTTCTGTAACATTACTTATTCTCAAGTTATATTTGAAATACTGTAGCTAAGATCGATAAAATGTAGGTCCTTTTTCTCTTTATGGAATCCAGAAAAGCTTTTACTCAAACTTTGCAAGCCAAAACCAGCTCTGAACAAGAGCAAAGCATGGACATTGGAAAATGAAGTTGGAAACACGGAAGTGAAAACACTGGTTTTGTTGTGGCACAGCCTGATGAGTTCTGCCAGCCTTCTTCACCTCCTAGGTGAATGGACGGTACTGGAAATCTGGCCTCGAATTAATTTATGCAGATTGCAATTGTTCTTTGCACTTAAACCCTGACCCAAAAGGTGTACCTTTTCCTGTGGTAATATGATCAGCCTGGTAATTTCCAGGCACTTGAAAACAAATCCCTGCAGTATAAAAGAGACAGATAACAGAAATTATCATAATGAAACCAACACTACTAAAAGCAGACAAAGTACCAAGTCCACACAATTTGCACTCATACTAGAAGCCATGGAATGAAAAAAATTAGTATGTATTTTGGGGCCCTGTTACAAAAGAGATACTCTGTTGAATTTTGCTAGTTTAGAGCAAACAAACCTTTTTTAAATATTTAGAGAAGATTGAGTCTACTTCCTGAAAAACTGAAGCCAAAGTCTGAGCTGATTTGATTTGAAATGAGGCCATCAACTCTTACGCAATTTTATTCGTGGCAGGTAGGAATTCGATTCCTTGTATTTCAGAGTTATGTACGGTTTCCTTTTTTCTTAGAGTGTGAGAAAGAATATTACTTATGATCATGCTTCTTCATCTGTTGAAAGAAATATGTGTGCCATTCATGCTATAGAAATGCTTGTGTATCTGATGGCTGCTAGTTTTCTTAGGACTGTAGCCAAAGAGTTATCTTTCTGATTTCATGGCTCAAACCTAGGAGCAAATGTGGGTAAAAAGGGGGTTTTGTTGCCTCTTCAAGGACTTTTTTTTAAATTTTCTGTAATAAGTATGTCAGTTAGTTTGGAGAAGTCAAGGACATAGTTATGTACCATGAATCTGACCAAGCTTCCACTGAACTTCCAGCTGCAACTGAAGCTGAACTGACTTCATGGGGGAAATGTGAAGCTTGTGTTGCTTAGTAGGACTGAAAAATGACAGTCAGAGAGGGGCCTAGAAGAGAGCTGGGGAGGGACTTTTCATGAGGGCTTGTAGTGATAGGATGAGAGATAATGGCTTTAGACTGGAAGAGGGTAGATTTAGATTAGAAATTAGGAAGAAGTTTTTCACTCAGAGGGTGGTGAGTCACTGGAACAGGCTGCCCAGGAAGGTTGTAGATGCCCCAACACTGGATGTGTTCAAGACCAGGTTGGATGGGGCTTTGAGCAACCTGGTCTAGTGGGAGGTGTCCCTGCCCATTGGAGGGGGGTTGGGACTAGATGATCTTTAAGGTCCCTTCTGAAGTGCTAGGGCCTGAGCAATAGGCCCTGAATTAAAGCTGACATATGGATGAATCTCACAACCAGACAGTATGACTGAAACAAGCAGAGGATTTTTCTCTGCTGGGAAATTAGTTGATTAGCCGTGAGAATAGACCAAAACAGATAGAGGTGCCTCCTCCTCTTTGAGTTTCTTCCCAGGCTTGGCCAACCTTGGATGGAATCCAACAAGGAGGAAAAATAGCAGGTGTCCCGCTTTTGAAGTTATTTTTGAGGATTGCCTTGAATTATTTATCCAACAGTATAAAAGCTGGTCCTGCTTGTAGCAAACTGGGGAAAAGCCAACCTGCGGGTGGACGCACCACAGAGGGTTTTTCCCTGAGGCCCCCCCCCAGCTGCTCGCTGCAACCAGGATTTCCCAGCAATGGCAGGACAGAACGAGTATATTGGACGGGACAAGGGTAATACTGGTAATGGATTTGACTGGATTTGGTGTCTGTTGTAGTTTAGCCATGCGCCTTTGTGGAATGTACCATGTACTGCTGGTACACCTCTCTGGCATTTGCCGGGATGGTTTGTGCATGGCTATGGTGATATTTGGGGTATGGTTAATCTCCCCCTCGATTATTGAGGTGATCACCTGGTTTCTTTTCCCTTCTGTTACTGAGTTTGTAGTTAAGTTCATTTTTCCTTTTGTTATATCACCCGTGGTGAGTGGGTTTCTCTCTTCTGTTGCCGGCCATGTAGTGTCATTTCTGCGCCCCATGGGGATAGATCATAAAATCTATATCTGCTTATGCATCTGCCTCCTCGTGGTGGTGGCATTGTCTGTGCTGGGCTGGGTAGTTGGCAAAACACCTTCCAACTCAAACCACTCTATGACTGCTGAGCAAGTGCAGGGATTTGCTTGAAGAAGTGTATACATTTACAAACTACTTTTTTGGCTTAAAGAGGACACTGACAGAGGAGAAATAGTTGTTTCACACAAGGGCTGGGTGTTTTCATGGGTTCCCCACCCAAGCAATGTTGTTAAAAATTTGTTGGTAACTGTGAGTTACCAGCACTGTTGTTGTAATGTTACTAGGAGCTTTGTAATACTTTGGGTTTTCCCATTTTGTTTCATTTTGGTTTTTCCTTAAAGCTCCAGTTACTGCAGTTGCACTATATGTGTAAAAAACAAAGGCAATCTAACTCTGTTATGACGGGGAAAAAATTAAAAATCTTTATCTGACTGCATCCTGAAGACAAATTTAAAAACAACCTGAAAATACTAACAAATGTGAAATTACTTGGGGTTTAGCCTCAGATCATTGTTTGTATGCCTCAGAAGGGATTGTATTTCAGTGGTTTAAAATTATATCTGAGGAGGAGAGTAGGAAAAGGATTAACATTCAAAGGCTGGTTGGATTTCTAGAGTGATATAATAATAATAATACATCCCTTTTTCCAGGTTAATGATGTGCACGTACATGAACCGGTTCCTCTTGTCTGTCTGTTAGATTAAGGCAATATGACTCCCTTACCTCTAGGCCACCAGTTTTTTCCTTGAACCCAAGCTCCTCATCTTTCAAGGCATTGTTAAGACCATTTTAAGATGCTTTCTTTGGGCAAGGAGCTAGAACGATTAGGCCCAGGCCAGAACAGCATATAAAACCAGGGATGAAATGCTCCCAGGACATTTGTTTTACCTGGCGACACCTTAGTTATTGTATGTTTACCATATTCTCCCATAGTAGTGGGTAATGTAAAGGAAAGCTTTTGGGAAATCCCTTTAAGTTGAAGGGATTTGACTTTCTCGGGGTGCTCTGCATTTTCTGACATGAAAATGAAAACATCTCTACCCAACACTAGCAGAGAGCTGTGAAGGCAGTGGGCGCATTTTCTATTTGCCATCTAAACCTCACGCTACCCAACCTGCGTGATTCTTCCTGATGATAAAGTCCTGAGCTGTGCAAAATCTGGCCTTGAACCAGGTGGTGGTACTTTTATCTGATGAGACGGGCAACATTGCCGTTCTTATTTCAGCCTTCACTAAAATGCTCACCCCTGCTTTGCAGCTAACACAATCCATGTGAACTCTAAAGGGGCAATTAATTAATCCAGAATGGGGAAAACTACTTGAAAACTAGGAGGAGTCTATCAGAGTTCAGCAGCAGCAGTTAACTCCCAGCAGCTGCCTCACTCCCCTGGCAGGCATTGCTGCCCTTGAGGTGCCAACATCAGATCCCTTCCTGAACTGCCTCCTGAACCACAAAAGAGTTGTGGAGGGGTTGGGATGAGGCAGAACCTCTGAGCTTTCAGTCAGGTGCATTAAGGTGAACGGAAATTGTTGTTTGGTTTTGCAAGATGCTCGGTGATTTCTGCTTTCACTGTGAGTGGTACCTCTTCTCCAAGGGCTGGTGCCCATAACTCACTCAGCTGCACAGGTTTCATTGGCCATTGCCATATAGGTCTGCTTGAGCCTGCAGCTAAACCAGATGCTTTAAATCAAATAGACTGGTTGAAATGGATCTTATGCCTGCTTCATCTGAAGAACTATAGCAAAGTTTTTTTCCAGCCAAATAACTCTTTTTAATGTGGGTAAATACCTTGTAAATGGAACATGTTCAAAGCACAACCTTGTGTGTTTCTTCTCTACCACCAAATCAGTATTCGGGACTATGCCAAAGGCAAAGGACTATGGGGCACTAAGTAAGAACTTCTCTCTGCCACTTTTATAAACCTCTTTTACCTTAGAGTTGCTTAGATGTTGGGGGGGGAAAAAGGATGAGGGAGAGGAATTGGAGAGAAGATACTTACTAAACCTCTCTGTATTCTGTCAGCCTAAGTTGGGCTTTGCTGGTGAACCTGAAGTGAAAAAGCAAAAAACCCAACTTGATTTTACAGTATGTTTCATCATATAATAATTTCATGAATATTCGTTACTTGTAGCAACATGCTAGGTAGGGTTTGGGTACTTTTAATAGCAAAGATACTGTTTGTGGTGAGTGGACCAAGTATATACTTTAGAGCTGGCCAGAAGCTGGAATTTCTGTTTCCTAATACATTCTAGAATTAGAAATTGTCATTATGTGGCATTAGGACACAAAGCTGAATTTCTGAATATCTTTAATGGGGGATTAGATTTGTTTTGTTTTAGAAAGATAAAACCAGATTTTAAATATATACCTTCAGTAGATGTAGCATTAGTATTTGAAGGCACTGTAATGAAATGTTTTCACATAAGTAAAATTGTGTGATTTTCAATTGCTTGTTTCAAAACCAGTTAAATTCAGTAATTCCTGAAAATATTTCACCTTTAACACAGTTTTCTTTTTCAGAAAAGTGCTTGATCTGAATTCAGGTGTGTTTTTACTTGGTTTCACTGATATATATATAGAACAAATACAGATGCTTTACTCTTTGTAGTAAAACTCTTTAGAGGGGCCATTTCTCAAAATAGTTTCAAAATAACCTTTTTAAAAAAAAAGTTTAGTATTATCCCTGATCTTTTATACTAAAACAATGATACAAAATAGTGTTATAATGGTATTTTGAGTTTTGCTTCATTGGCAAATTCTTTTTCCAAAGATGGTTCTTAACTCTGAAGTGGAATCAAGAACTGGATGGTGTGAGCAGAGCAGAGGATTCGTCTTTGTGGGGAAGTTATGACAGGAAGACAAGCCAGGATGCTCATGTCCTGCATGGTGGCTTTCTGGACCACTGCATTTGTTTCAGGAATTTGAGGGATGTACCTCTGCTTTTGGAAGTAAAAAGAACCTGAGTTTGTCCTGCCAGACATGTGGAGTGTCTGTCATCTATTCCCTCAGGTTTTCATGACATGACAGAGACATGCTGAGATTTTGACCCTGTGTACTAACCTCTGCACGTGAGTAAATTTAGTGACTTTTTCCAAGTCCAAGAGATTCTGATTAAATGTCAAACAATTATTTTAAGGTTTGCCTGTGCAACAAGGTCACTGCATAGCCAGGGAGGGTGTGAATGGATGACACATTAGCTATATTATATAAATATCCTGCATGGCCATTCTTTAGGTGTCCCTGTTTAGGGGTGTCTTCAGAAGTGGACTGCACTACTGTGGGCTTAGGGAATTAGAGATCCCACTCACCAAGTCAGCACAGTCTTGTGAATTTGCCGTGGGCAATCCCAGAGAAATCTATTTAGGCTTGGCTTGAGGCACTTCTAGCGGTGGTACCTGTCATGTGTATGGCTGTCTAAATTAGATGTTCCTGTAAGTTGCCCAGAGGATTTAAGTAGAACCGAGTTTGCCAAAGGGAATATATTCTCTTTTTATTCTTAACTTTCTGGCACTAATTGCTGGTTTAATTTTGTTTGGTTTTGTTTTTGGTTTTGTTTTTGTTTTTTTTAGTAAAGCTTGCTGATGGTAAAGAGGCATATTTTTAAAAGTATTAATACTGTACTCACTGGGGTTTTTTTCCCCACTTGAACAAAGAACGAATGTTTTCGTGCCCTAAATGAGTGAAAGACCTTCGGTCTAGGAACCTTATCTAATGATACCATTATAGGCACGTTTTCAATGTTGGAAGGGACCACATTTCATCCAAGAAATCCCTGGTAATTTCACAGAAGCAGGAAATGGAATAGCACTGCCCTTTTGTAGGAGCTGCGGTGGTGCACGTGGCCACAGGGAGCTGCAGCCTGGCTGGCCGAGTTAATGATGCACTGGCTTGCTGCACACAGGTCATGTTTGACTAGCTTGTGAAAGGCAGCCTTGGCTGAGCTTGCTGCAACGCCGTGTGCAGAGATCAGCAGCGCCGAACACAGTGCGGTAAGCACAAGGGATGCCAATCAGTGGGACGCATTTCTAGCTGGCAGGAAGAGCAGGTAGCCGAGTGCAGTGAGCAATGTACACAGGGATCGCAGGTTACATCTGGGATTTCTTGATGAGTGCCTAATGAGCACGCTGATTAGACAGGCACAATTCTTCAAGCCCTTGTAAATGTAACTGAAAGAAGCGTGGCTGATAAGACACCGAACAACCGCTCTCGGAAAGCTTTTCTTTGGCGTTGCAATATTTAAAGCCCAGAAAGATAATGGAGAGAAAACTGGACAATAAAATGAAAAGGGAACTGTCCTGCTTAGCGACTTTAAACAACAAAAACATAACCCTGGTGTCTGTTCGTAAGCAGCAGGCAGCTCACGATGTGCCTGAACTACTGATTATTGGTGAAAAGTCCAAGACGGGATCTCCGGTAAAAGCAAGCAGTAACTTGCAGAAAGAAGAGAAACTTTTGCAGAGTTACTCCATGGGAATGCCAGAAGTCAGTACAGTTGAAAGACAGGTCAGTGAGCTGGTGTGTGTGTTTTGGGAGGGAAGAGGTACTTCTGAACTGGAGAATTTAAAACAAAGCATGTTGGACGTGGCTGGTATTTTAAAAGAGGTTGAACTTTATCTAAATTGTCTCAGTCCCCAGTGTGGATGCCTGCCCCATAGCAAGCAGTACAGAAATGTGAAGTCCTCTGGAGATCCTCTGAAAATAATCTTTGAAAGCAGATGTTAATGATGAGTTATGCTGTAGTAACTAATGAGCATTTTTTCAGCTCCGCCTCTAATAACACAGGGTGATGATTAGGGAAGTGTATTAATATTTCTCCTTTTGAACTGCAGTTGCTTGAGTAGTTTGACAGCAGCTCATACTAGGTTATTCTCTGAAATAATAGAAATTGCAGAAACATTAAAAGGTCCTAATTGTAGGTAAGTAGTTTATTTGTAAGTGAATGGTAGTGAATGTTCTTGATAATACATTTTTTTTTATTCAGTGTTGTATATATCTATAGTATTTTTGGAGATTAACTGTTGTGGGCAAGAGGCTTAGAAAGATCAATGCTGATAAAAACACGATGAGGTTTATTTTAAAAAGAGATTTTGCTATTGAAAAGATATGTAAGTTACAGTAATATAGTTTGGATCAGTGAATGTTGTGAACATTTAGGGAAAAGAAATTCTCATAACAAATCTTGTGTCCTTTGAAACTGCATATGCTTAGAATGGTTTAAATAATTAGTGACAGGCTGGAATAAAATAACAGCTAGGACAGACTAAATATTCTTTTTCTGCCTTGAGTTACTTTGTACATTATAGATGCTTTCTAGAAAACAATCAGGACAGAAATGACTTTTTCCTACCAAAGGATGTCTTTTCTGTATTCAATTCACTGGGATATACGTGTTGCTTGTACTGGAGCCGTGAAGAATATCACAAAGTGTTTTGATTTGCTTTGATTCTAAGTTAGAAGCTTTCCCCTTTCCCACAAAACCAAGCATGGTTTACATAGCTCCCTTAAAGTTAAAAGTGCCTGTTCAGATCTCTAAGGTTTGTTAACAGTGGTGTACATAGGTATCATTTCGGTAGGACTAGCTGCAACTGCCTAAATCTTTCCTCATTATCTGTAACGTTGGAGAAACCTGTTCCCAGATGGGGAATAGCGGTCCCTTAGCAGAAGTATTAGGGCAACCAACTTAGTATTTGAAAACAAAAGCACCATGAAGGCTGCTTGAAAGTAATCTTTTCACTGAATTTTGACACCCAGGTGGAAAGGATGGGGTTTCCTGGTTTAAGACTCAGGAGCTGTTTAAAAGATAATAAGTTGTGTTACAAGTAGTAACTGAAAATAGTAGCTACTGACATTTGTTAATCTTCCCTAAGCTTTGGGGAAGAAGGAAGGAAGAACAACCAGTTAAGATCTAATACATTTAAACAATATACATTAACAAGATAGATGGGCAAGTTGCACTGAATTTTTTTAAAGAGGATGAAGGCTGAATTTCTGCCCACTCAAAAGTGCTGCTGTTATAGGCATGAAGTTGAAGACTCAGGACCTTTGATGTTCTTGAGGCTGCTCTGTCCTCATTTTGTTGTCTACTGGCTGCCTATAACAAACTGGGAAAGCATCTGAAGCATTTAATTAATACTATGTGGCTTTTCGCCTGAATCCAAAGCCATGACTCAGAGGGCTGTGAAAGAATGAAGCAGGAAAGGCAAACCAGTGACATATAAGATAATTCTTCAGTAGTTGTTGAACAAGTTGAAGGCAAGAGGGCCATGCCTGGTTTCAGTCTGTGGAGGTACAAGGGAGAAGAGCAGCCCAAAACCTCTGGAGATACTGGGTGAGAGGTTCGGTGAGATCTGGCATTCTTGGATGAGCAGATGGGGAGAGGCAGAAGGGAAGGCGCTGAATGGGCCAGGCCTTGTCTGGCCTGGCATTGCTGTGAGGAGTCTGGTGCTTGAATTTCAGGGTGTGAATACTGGCATCCCTGCAGGCCATGTGAAGGAGGGTGGGAGAGCAGAGCCAGCCCTGGAAGAGAGCCTTGCTGGAGCATCAGAGAGGAGCAGCTGCCGTGCGGGATCTCGGTGTGGGTGATGCCTGGGGAGCTGCACCCAGCATGGCCTCAGCTTTGTGCTGCAGAGGCCAAGAATGTTACACTGGCATTTTGGAGGTAGCTGCATCTCTTGGGAAGAAGAGGTGAGGGAGTGAGTGATGACTTTCCTGGGGACAAGCCACCCCACAAGGTGACCATGGAGCAAAGGGGTGAAGGTAGCATGGGGACCCAGCCAGGGATGGCTAGTAGCTTGGGCATGAAGCCCAGGAGAGCAAAAACCTTGAGTTGAGTTCACAGCCATGGGGTTGCATCCATTGTCAGGACACCGGTTGCCATGTGGGCAGAAGTGAAGGTCTAGCCCAGTGCTGAGGTTTCTTCTTCTTTGGGGTTTTTTCTCAGTTCAGTTGTTTTTCTCACATTTATTCTGTAACCCCTCACTGCTGTATTAAACTCTCAGCCTTTGCACTTCTAAATGAGAGTACCCAAAAGAAATAGCCCATTTTGGGGGACTGTGGGGCAGCCTGATGCTAGGTCTCTGAGGGCAGCCCTTGATGGGGTGGTTTTGCCCTACCAGGTGTGCAGGCCATGGACAATGACCACCTTTCCTGCTGGACCTCCTGCCGAGCTGTAGATGGTGTAACGCCAGGAGTTGCACACTAAGCTGGAACTAGAGACTTGGTGCTCCCAATCCAGCAGTGTCTCCCTGCCCTGCTCTACCTCCACACTTTCCAAAAAGTTTAGTCCAGCCCCAGGGCATATTCCTGTTGGATGATCTCCTTCCTGCTGGCTGGAGGCAGTCAGGATGTGGAGCAGGAGCCTCTGCCTCTTCATGGTGGCCCCAAGACCTGCTTTGCCCCAGGGCAGGCATGGGTGCTCCAGTTCTGTTCTGGGACATCAAGGGTTGTTCTTCATGCTGGTGGATTTGCTCTGAAATCCTCCTACTGGGAGCTGGGCTTCAGATGCCAGACTCAAGCACATCAACAGTTTCAGTCCGGTTCAGAGCCATCTCCTGTAGATGCAAATGTTTTCTATCCAGCTCTGGCATTTCCTTCAAAGCTCTCTCCAGCTGCTGCTACTTCTGTGTCAATGGGTTTCTTCTTAATTTTCTTGTTCTTTTTTTCTATACTGTTTAGATGAGCTTCATAACACTGCTTTCTGTAGGGATTCTTAGCTTTCAGACTGGAGCCTCGCTCTGTTGTGCATTTTAAGTTGCAGCTTTGACATGCAGGACAAGAGAGGGAAAGAATTGTCATAATTTCATGCTTTCATTATTTACATATTTTTTACATAGTTGCTGTGAAAATATGGGTGAGACTGGTGGAGTAAACAGACTTGGGGTACACCTGCACTTCTTTGGTGTGAGAGACAAAATAGTTGGTAACTGCAGTTGGTTCTTTCACATTCCTGTATGGATGTAGAGTCACATGCATTTTCAATATTTCATTGGGATTTCTCTCTAGGCAGGAGGAGCAATGCCCGGGAATCCCAGGCACCTTTTTGGCTTTTTTGGTGGTGATTGCTTCCTCTTGCAGATGGTGTCTCTGAGTTACTACACAGCCTCAGACATGCCAGTTTATGTGTGGGTGTTAGCTGGTATCAGGAAACTTTCTTCTGAGATCTAGTGTGTGCCTGAGAAAAACTATGGGCACGCTTCTGCATGCCTCATCTTTGTGTCCTTACATGAACCTGCTGTTTTCCACTGATCTAGTGTTGAAACACCCTTTTTTGCAAATACACACATAGATTATTTGTGCCCCATTTATGTATTGTTTTTTTAAGCTGTTAAACAATACTAAAGGCTTTGTAAATACTGTATTTGAACCTGTGCACATTTCTGGGTTTTGAAGGGAGATTCTTCAATGATATGGCATTTCTGGTTTTGTTCTGTTTTGTTTCTTTTTTAAGGGGAAATAAACCTTTTATTTTTTTATATGCACTTTCCCTTTCTATTTTTTTCTTTGTCATTTAAAAATCTGCGTGCAAGGATTTTTGTTGTACAAGGCCTAAACATCTGGTTTTGTCAAGTAACAAACAAAATATTTTTGTCAATTTTTCTGAGTATTTGGATAGCTTTTTATCCAAAATATAAAGTGACGGCCAAGTTTTGATGTTTCTGTTACATTGCCTTCTGTTACAATGCATTGAAATAGTAGAATTAATCCTTGCTTTTATCTTTTTCAAAAGAGTGGAGGATGAGAAATACCCTTTACTCTTTTTATTCATTTAATTTGAATTGCTTTTATATCACTGGGTACGTGGGAAGACTGAGACGGTTGGTGAGCGTCGGGGTGGAGGGAACACAGTCGAGGACATAAGGCCTGTGATAGTTCCTGGGTTTCATCTGCAAGTTGCTGCCAGAAGCATGGTGAAGAGGAGCAGGAGAGTGGAGGATGTTCATCTTGCCTGTCTCTCATGTTCTATTTCACCAAAGGATGCAGAAGACAAATGCCTTTGTTGTAGAAGCCAAAGTAAATGCACAGGTTGAGCTCCTGTGGCTCGCACAGCGGTTTTCACTTTACTGGATGTTTGTGATAAGAAGAGCTGGCCAGTGTGAGCAAAGTGTCCTTTGGGGGACTGGGGACAGGGAGTAGAGAAGAGGACATGAGGGACAGTACTCAACATTTTTTGAGGTAGACATTACAGTAAATGCAAGTTTGAAATGCGGTGAGTGAGAGACTGTTTTTGTTTTCAGATGGGCTTCTTTTCCACTTAAAAGGCCATGTTATTATTAAACTGTGGGAAGGCACAAATAGGAGGAAATAAGCATGTAATCGTCTTTGTGTGTGCTTAAACAGGGAACCACCCTTGCAGGAAGGACCAATTAACTGTTCATGTTTTGTTTTGGAAGGAGGGGCTGGCTGCGTGTTTCCATGTACATTGGGGATTTCAGTAACTTCTGGGAAGGGACATGCAAGGAGAGGGGTATGTGCCCCGGGTGCTGCCTGGGCTGTGGGAGGGGGAGGTAGAAGAGGATACCAGGGCTAAAATATTCCTGTGATTCTTCTTCCTCAGCATCCCAGAGCGTAGCCTTGAGGCCAAGCAGAGAGGGAGGGGGCAGGAGAGGAGAGCTCGCAGTTGGGATAGTGAGGGGCTGCACTGTAATGCTGAAGAGTTGAAGTTGCTTATTCCTTCTCCTGTTCTAATAAATACAGTATGGAGAAGACTGAAAGCAAATTTCTCGGGGTTATATTTTTGCCATTTTGGTCGTGACCCCAGACCTCATTATTCTCAAGCTGTCTAAGCATGAAACAAAATCAAGTTAATGAATTTTGAATACTGCACGAAATGAACTGGATGCAGTCTTGTGTTAATAAGCAGCCTAAATGCTTCTCATCCACGCTGTGGTACCATGGAGGGAGTTTTCTTGTCGGTGGCAGGAACAAGATTTGTGGTACTGAGCCTGATCCAGTGGCCCCTTCTCCAGCCCTTCCCTGAATTAATCCCCAGTATCAGGTGCTTTACTGAATGCTGGAGCGCTCATGGCTTCACAGGCAAGAGAATAGCTTTGTTGTAGTAGCTTGCATCTAGATCTTTAGGAGTTAAAGCTGCCTGAAGTCACAGACACAAATGCTGATGTTCTTTCCATGAAATCTGACAATCTGGGACTTGTCTCTCCCCTTCTTAATCTTCCTCATTACTTGGTGCCAGCAATTTCCTTTGGCAACAGAGTCAGTGCTCCGATTACTTGTTCTGTGAGAAGCTCTGCCTTTACCACTATTTAAATTATTATTACTACTACTATTACTACTATTTCATTTTCCATTTAAGTGAGTGCATTAAACTGTGGAGTCCCAGCACTGCAGAGTCCATGATCTGCTGAGATCTGCCCACTTCTTCCTGATCTATTTCAATGCTGGCCATTACATCCTGAACCATTGAGTTCTTGTAGCTCAACATATGGTCTTTCTTAGTTGCCTCACAAGAAGGCAGGTGAAGCTACACCATAGTGGAAGTATCTGCTTATAGTTTTGTATCTTTTAAAATCTTGGGCAGACACAGATTTTAACTTAAAAGATCTATGCTCCATCACTGGAGGTGTTCAAGACTAGATTGGATGGGGCTTTGAGCAACCTGGTCTAGCGGGAGGTGTCCCACTAGAAGTAGAGGATCTTTAAGGTCCCTTCCAACCCAAACCATTCTATGATTCTATATCTATGCAGGCAGCCCAGGCCTTTGTATGCATGCCCTTCAGGTATCATGCAACTGGTCATCCCTGTGCGAGCTTGTTTCAGGCTCCTGGGAAATTCTTCATTCTGTTTTCTGGAGGCTTTTTTTTTTGGTTTGGTTTGAACTCCTGCTGAGCAGTAGCAGGTTGGCCAAACTGAGCCAACTTCTCACATTTGTGGAGAGGCATTCAGTGCACTCTCTGCTGTGCCCTTTTGGGCCAGTGTGCTCTGAAGAGCAAGGCTTGGACCGCATGGTGAAAGTGCCCAATGGCTGCAGAGAGCTCAAGTTTTAAATGATAGGATTGGGGTGGGAATATTGAGACATTGTGTTTTTATGTCCCTGGTGAATATTTTGTAAATCTCTGCTCAAGAAAAGTGTCAGCAGCCTGATTTATCATCATGGCCATAGCTCACTGGTAATATATTCAAAGTGTAAGTTAAAGTTTTGTAGCATTTTGGCGATATAGACTGACTTAGGAGGACTTCTAGTATGCGCTTGAGAGCACATGCAGGACATTGCTGCCTTTACAGGGCTAAAGATACATGCATTTTATTTTTATTTTTCCTCTTGCTCCTTAGGCTTTGTCCAACACTGATTCTCCTCCTGGCTGTGAGCTGGAGCCTACAATGAAACATAGTTTCGCTTTTGACAACATGGGCTATGAGGAGAGCTTTGAAACCATGCCCTCTCCATCTTCCCAGGAACATACCGTGGCAGTCAACATTGTGGGAATGACTTGTCAGTCATGTGTGCAGTCGATAGAAGGCCGAATTTCCAAGGTGAAGGGTGTTGTGAGTATTAAAGTCTCCCTCGAACAGAGCAACGCTGTAATAAAGTATCTGCAGTCAGAAATAAGTCCTGAACAGATTTGCCAGGAAATTCAGGATATGGGCTTTGATGCCAGCATAGCAGAAGAGAGGTTGACAACAGCTCCTGTCAATTTGTCGTGCTTGAGAGAAGCTGTAGTTAAGCTTCGGGTAGAAGGCATGACATGCCAGTCCTGTGTCACCAACATTGAAGGAAATATTAGGAAACTTCATGGTGTGGCAAAAATCAAGGTGTCACTTGGTAACCAGGAAGCAATTATTGCCTACTACCCTTACATCATTCAGCCTGATGACCTCAAGAGCCATATCAGTAACCTGGGGTATGACTGCACCATTAAAAGTAAATCAGCCCCTTTGAAGCTTGGTGTCCTCGATCTCGAGCGCTTGCAGAATGCAAACCCCAAGGAGACGCCAGCAAGTCTTGAGAGTGATGGGGTAGATCCACTGGTTGCTGAGACGAGTAGCACAGCTACGGTGGCTGTACGGATAGAAGGCATGCACTGCAAGTCCTGTGTCAGAAACATTGAAGGAAATATATCAGATCTTCCTGGCATACAAAGTATTCAAGTGTCTTTGGAGAGTAAGCGGGCTGTGGTACAGTATAGCCCAAATTTAATTACCCTGTCAGCTTTGCAGCAAGCTATTGAATCGCTTCCACCTGGAAACTTTACGGTATGCCTCCTTAATGGTTCAGAAGCAAATAAAGGAGCATCTCCGCCACCTGCTTTGCCACACAGCCTCTTCAGAGAGCCGCTGCAAGACGTGATGTGCACGGCTGTTATTAGGATTGATGGCATGACCTGCAACTCTTGTGTACAGTCCATAGAAGGAACCATATCACAGAGACAAGGAGTGCAACATATAGCAGTTTCTCTAGCTGGCAGAACTGGGACCATACATTATGATCCAGCTGTTACTAATGGAGAAGAGTTAAGAGCTGCTATAGAAGACATGGGGTTTGATGCTTCTGTGCTGACAGGTAACAGTCTATTTTCTTCTGTGAGTAGTGTGCCAAGCTGGGCCATGTGACACCTGTGTTGAGACTCTTTTCTGGAGGGAAACTCTTAAAACATCACATTGGCATTGTCTTTTCTAAGGGACAGGCCTGATCTGACCTCACTTAGCAAGGGAGAGAGATTTCAGCTCTGAATCACCTTATTTTAGCCCTTAGTAACTGCACTAGTGGGTGGAAGAGTTGAGTACATTATGAAGGCAGCAATATTCTGCATGTGCTTCTCATTTGGAAGTTTGTACAAGGTCTTTCAAAAAGCTGATCCCCTTACCCACCAAAGCAGATAATCTCCTATGTCCAGAGGCTGCTGTAAGTAAAGCTATCAAACCAAGTGTTTTCATTTACGTTCCAAAATACTAAAACCCAGAAACTTCATGAAATCTCTTTCATTTAAACCCACTTTTTACCTAGCTAAAATAGCTTTTTAGTGTTTAAATCCTTTGACCTTTATTTCTTGAGTGTTTTACTAGTCCTACTTTACTAAGCCTTACTTTAAGTGAGGTGACTAGCTATTCGTAGACATGGCATTTCAAGACATGGTGTATTGGTCATGGTAGTGTTGGGTTGACAGCTGGACTAGATCTTAGAGGTCTTTTCCAACCATAATGATTCTATGATTCTATATGATGCAGGTACTCTTTGGTGGGAGCAGATGCTTTTACATGTCAGCTGCAGCACAGTTTGTACATTTTGCCTGTGTGCTCAATGTTTAAGAAGTTGCTGTAGTGCACAATCTCCTTGCTAGCAGATTTAAAATGCAGCAATATTTATCTGCTTCAACTAAACAGATTTTGCTGTTGTAGTAGATTTTGCTGATGTAGTTTACCTGAAATGAATTAGTTTGATTGCCATGGACCACATCCTGTTAGCTTTTCTGATGGGTCCAATCCCTCTGAATCTGTTGAACTGCTACAGATCAGGAGGAGCTCGTATGTGGTGTTTAATTATAATTTATTTGGTTTATAATTTGGGAGACAGTTTGCGAATGTGGCTGGAGCTGTTGGATGTCTGTTCAGTATCTGGTAAAGAACAAAAAGGATTACAACAGGCCTGTGTGTGTGGAGGTCTTCCAGGTGCTGCAAATCCTTCCACTACTCATTTTGCAGTACTTGCAGTGTAAATATTATGCCTTAAAGAGAAACCTGTTGAGAAACTTGTCCTTTTCCTTGTTTGAGACAAAGTGCTTTGAGTCCTGCAGAGATGACAAGGACAGAATGGATATGACTGGACTGTATTCTCTGTGCTGGATAAGGATGCTCTAGATACCAATATATCTTTATTGAGTGGAGGTAGCTGTCAGGTCTAGGCATTGAAATTGGAGGGAATCATTTGCCATCTGAAAGTGGGAAACCAGTTCTGTAGAGTTAAATGGTCACACAAGTAGTACTGGTGAGTGTATGTTGTTATATGCGTAGTAACAATCTAGATTATTGCTGTGAAGAGACCAAGATTACCATGTCACCTTTCAAACAACTAAGAGACTTTGCATGATTGATAAATGTGACCTACTTGCAGTTTTACGTCATCCCATCACACTGTAAATAGTGTTTGCTCAGTTTATTGTGCATTTATTCAAGATACTGCTTCTGGAGAACATAAGCACCACCCTGATGCCAGCAACGCTCTTGTGCAGCCTCAAGCTCCAGAGCCTCCTCATCGAGACTGTGCCTCAGATGCTCTTCCAGACAGTCCTCACTTTGATGGGCCAAACCAGCCCAGCGAAGCAAGAGCTGAAAAGTGTTTTTTACAAATCACAGGCATGACCTGTGCATCGTGTGTGTCTACCATTGAAAGAAATTTGCAGAAAGAAGACGGTAATAAATTTAAGATTCCTATAATGGGTCTCTAAGGGACTATGGGATGGAAAAGGTATTCTATGAAGTTAATGGAAAAGGCTATGGTACGACATCTGGAGGTTAAATATACTTCATGCTCTTTCTTAGTGCTAATGTAATTACATTGCTGTTTAACTATTCTACTGGTTGACAAACCCAATGGGCATGCTTGTATTGTAACAGTAAGCCGCTGTGATGTGATCAAAATTTCAAATAAGGCTCGAGACAAGAACAGAGAAATGGTTCTCATTTAGTTTGCAGGGCCTTATCGCTTTACAAAGCAATCCATCTCTTCCAAAGCTGTTGAGAATTCCAACACGTTTGTGATGTGAAACTTACCCTTCAGGCCATATTTGCACAAGCAGGTACAAACAAATGCATGGCTCCAGTTCCTGGGTAATTGTATTAGCTTAGGCACAGCAAAGCTTACAGGTTAGAAGTCTGCAGACTGGAGCTGCCTTTCCTCTGGCTGTATAGAAGATGAACAGATGAGCCTCAGCAATGTTTGATTTAATTTGTGTATGCATGGCTTTGGAGGGTGTTGCTTATTGATTCCTGCACCCTCAGTGTCCCAGTGATGGTCTCACTGCCTTGACTGAAAAATCCAAGAAACCATTAGCACTTCAGAACAATTTTTTTTCCTCTGATTTTTATGTTTCACTTTTCAGTTCTAATTATAGATTTCTGTGTTTTTATTTATTTTTAAAAAGAAGAGAAAAATAAAGCCAAAGGAAAAAACAAGGAAAGAAAAAGGCCTAGCATTGTGCTGTGAGGTTTGTTTAGGACTTTCCAAACTTAGAGAGTCCAGGGTAGAGCTTGCAGCAACAAGTGCAAAGATTGCTTCTGAACATCCTTTTTCTCTCACTAGATCATAGCAAAACTCACCTCCTTCCCTGTGTAACTCTTCCAGTTCCTCTCACTGCTAAAGGGAACTGCAGTGTGGCTGGACCTCAGTAAAAACTTTGCTGTTTTGGCTAGGGAGCAACACTAGAAGGAGGCAGAGAGGAATCATTAGGCTTATAATATCTCTGAGTTGTTACAGCCCTCACTGGCAATACTTTTAATATTTTATTTTTCTTCCCCTCAAAGGAGCTACATTATCTAATATTTTTATTATTGCCACTGCAGGAATTGTTTCAGTGTTGGTAGCACTGATGGCAGGTAAAGCAGAGATAAAATACAAGCCGGAATTAATACAGCCTCTTGAAATAGCACAGCT
Organism: Eurystomus gularis; assembly: GCA_013400335.1. NCBI lineage: Eukaryota > Metazoa > Chordata > Aves > Coraciiformes > Coraciidae > Eurystomus > Eurystomus gularis. Next base: position 75,171 of record VZZY01019133.1, read on the forward strand.
GGTCCACAGTTTGGGTTTTGAAGCTACTGTCTTAGAAGACCATGCAGAAACAGAAGGGAATGTGGAGCTTCTTGTAAGTCATATATATTTGAAATGTTGTGGGGTTTTTTGAAAAGTCGGGTCTGGAAGAATTATTTTCTTGCAAATGCCTTTGTTGAAGGAGTTGTGGCTTCAGCAGGTCAGTTCTGGCCGGTAATGCTTTTCTTTTTCCCTAATTGCTGAAAAGACAAAATTAATTTGTCTTAGAAGAACCTGTCCAAAGGCACTGAAATAAAACATGATGTTGTGTATACAGAATAGACTTTTCCTAGCAAGGAGAAATAAACCAGAACTTTTCTGTGAAGGCACTTCAGTCAACAGTAGAGACTGAGCAACGGAGAATGTATCGCCACATGTGTGTTGATAATGCCTGGGGCTTTGTATAGAGGTCTGAGAACTTTGGGTAAAATTAGTGAATTGTTTACGTGAAGGACAGATTCTTCAAAAGTCTATTTTTGTTCTTTGACATATACCTCCTACAAGACAGATAACAACAGTCTGCAGCTGTGCTAATAGACCAGAAAGCAGGAACATGCCTTATTGAAGCCACAGGAAAATTTGAGTAAGCAAGATGAAGTTACATGTGCAGAGTTTGACTTTGACAATGTTAATATAGCTACCGATAGAACTATATTAGCTATACTATTACAGTTAACACCATATACAAGTGCTGTTATACAAATACGTAGCTGTGACTATAACTGCTGGTTGCAGAATTTTGTAATAAAAGTGGATAGTTATGCTCTCAGCTTTGCTTCATGTAAGACAGCTCTATAAAATCTTCATATTGAGGCCTTGGGTCAGTACCAGCCGGGCTCGAATAGTCATTAGTACCTTTGTGACATGCAGAAGCCTTGTTTCAAATTCATTCCGAAATATTGGGTGAATACTGGGGGACTGCTAACTGTACCTAAATTTGTCTTTTCTTTAGATTACAGGGATGACTTGTGCTTCTTGTGTTCACAACATTGAATCCAAACTCATGAGAACAAATGGTATATTCTATGCCTCAGTTGCACTTGCTACTTGCAAAGCTCACATCCAGTTTGATCCTGAAATTACTGGACCTCGAGATATTATAAAAATAATTGAGGTAGGCTTTAGAAATTTTTTCTGTAAGAACAGTTATAAGGTGAAATTAAAAAGGATATTTGAGAGGTTTCACTGGCTTTTGCATATGACATAGTTACTGCCACATGTTTTTATGATCTTGTGGTGAAGCTGCTGTGCTCTGCAATAGTGCATAGTCACCCAGGTTGTTACTCTAGGAGCACACCATCAAAACTACAAAAAGAAACCTTTTCTATCTTATTTGGTAAAAGTGTCATATATTCATTCTTTATAGTTCTAGACAATAATGTGTCTCTGTTTTCCAGTCATTTCAGTGAAGTGCTGATACTTCAGAAAAAATACTCTTTTCTCTTGCCAGTGAAAGACGCTGTAAAAGAGGTTTTGCAACATCTCATATCACAAGTATTATATATCTCTGGATACACTGGCCTGTATTCCCACATGATTTCAGAGAAGAACTTTTTAAACTAAAAGAGCTTGTTGTTAGCCACTAAAGTAAAGAATCCTGGCTTACCAGTAACCACACAGATCATAAAATCTGCTGTTACTGTGGCCCATGTAGGGACAAAACTTCTTCCTTCCCTGCCCCGCTAGAAGGGAAGAGAAGCTACTGCAGTAACTCACTGAAGCGTCAGTCAAAACTGGCTTTTTGCTATATTTATCTTCATGATGCTTTGCCCTCCAGTTTGTTGATTTACAGGTTTAAACTGATTCTAGCCACTTTGATTTTCAACTTCAGGTGTATCTACTCAACTGTAGCATTAAGGAGATGCTCACAAGGTTGAGCAGCCCTGTAGCTTGTACCTTTTTACTTTCCTTTGTGGTATTTCCCATCTCTCATACTTATGCCCTTTCATCTCCACTGGAATAAATTTCCTTTGAGGAGGATGGCAGCAGAAATCCAGCTGCCAGTGGGAGATTCCTGTGCCTAGGAAATCTGGGGCACTTACTGCATCTATACACTGTGTCCATGTATAGGTAGCAGAAATCCTTTGCAGTACATTTTGAGTACTGTCTGAAATATCTTCTCATGTTGGCAGGATCTAAAAATAAAGAAGTAGCTGGCATTTGTTAAATATGGAACAGTGCCCTTTTCTGACATTTCTTCTAAAAGTAGTGTCATTTACATGTAAGTAATATGGTTAATCAAAACTAACTCATCTTCCCTACCCTTTCAATAAAAAGGAAATTGGCTTTCATGCTTCTGTGGCTAGAAGAGTTCCAAATGCACATAACCTGGATCATAAAAAGGAAATACAGCAGTACGTATTTCTCTTTCTTTCTCACTAATGAATGTGTATAGATTATCTCTTGTAACTCATCTCCCAGCCCCTCTCTTCCCAGTTGATTTAGCTTATCCTAATGTAAAGCATATTTAATTTTATGGTTTGCCATTTGGTTCAACTGCTTTTATTACTTTCATTCTATCAGTTTTTAACAGATAGAAATCTATATAGTTAAACATGTATGAGACACAAAAACTGTGCCAAAGTGTTGGATATTTCCCAAATATCCTAAAGCTGTGTGTTAGTACAGTACTCATGCCCCAAGCTCCGTACTGCCAGCACGCTGTTTGGCCTGGGCACTGTGGGTTGTACAACAAAGTGGGGATTTACAGCTTCTGCTTTTCAGGTGGAGGAAATCGTTCTTGTGCAGCCTACTGTTTGGTATCCCTGTCTTAATCCTGATGATTTATATGCTAATACCTGACAGTGGGCACCATGGCTCTATGGTGCTGGAACAAAACCTCATTCCTGGATTATCTATTTTAAATCTTCTCTTCTTTGTCCTGTGCACTTTTGTTCAGGTATGTCCACAGTACTTCCTAGGGGTTTGATTTCTATTAATCTCCCATTTATGTAATCTGATGTGATAAAGACAGGAGACTGGATTAGTGGATCAGGCCTGCACTCCTGTCCATGCCACCTACGCAGAATGAAGTGGTACTTTTCTGCAAGTTATCCATTCTGTAATTATCCACAGCACTTACTCCTGCTAAAGCTGCATCAGATAGTTTTCCAAGGGGAGAAGATAGTGTTAGAATGAAGAAATACCTGATCAGCTGCAAACTAATTAGATAGCTATAGGTAAAGCCCTTTGAAAAGGATGATATGTAGCTGGCAGAGTTGTTTTGAGAACAAGGAAGGGCAAGTGAGAGGATGACAGTGGAGTCAGCCTCCTAGTAGACCACTCCACTGAAGTTATGCCTATATAAAATTTACACGGTATAGCAAAGGCCTTCCCGTATCTACTACGTGTTTATAATTCTGCTATGGGCAGTATTTTGTACTGTCTGCTTTCACTGCTGTGGTCTTAATACAAGTTTGTCCATGCTTACACCAACAGTTTCTTGGTGGATGGTATTTTTATGTACAAGCTTACAAATCACTGAAGCACAAGACAGCCAACATGGATGTGCTCATTGTAATGGCCACAACGATCGCTTATGTGTATTCGTGTGTGATCCTGATGGTGGCAATAATTGAAAAGGCAGAGAAAAGCCCTGTCACTTTCTTTGACACTCCTCCGATGCTGTTCGTGTTCATTGCCCTTGGGAGGTGGCTGGAACACATAGCAAAGGTAACTCATCTTCACATTAGTTATTGTGTATTTATGCTGAGTAGAGTAAAACTATTCAGAAGAATTTTGATGTTTCTGATGTAGCTTGTATTATACAAGGTCATTTAGAGTTCATTGTATTACAGACACATCAGCATTTATATATCCCAATATATCTTAAACATTCATCTCTGTTTCTTAGAGTAAGACCTCAGAAGCTCTTGCTAAACTTATATCTCTTCAAGCCACAGAAGCCACTGTGGTGACCCTTGGACCTGACCACTCTATCATCAGGTATATGTTTATGAACCAAAACCCCTTCAGCCTGCCTGGGTGCACAGACTAGGTCTGATGCAGTTAATGTGAAAACATTATTATTCTTTTGAAGCTGATGGTGTAAATAATCTGTCTGTTCTACTTGTGTCTTTTGCAGGGAGGAGCAGGTAGCTGTTGAACTGGTTCAAAGGGGTGATATTGTAAAGGTCGTTCCTGGTGGAAAGTTCCCGGTGGATGGAAAGGTCATTGAAGGCAGTTCTATGGCAGATGAATCTCTCATTACTGGTAACTTCCCTTACAATTACGCAAAGAAGTGAAATCTTCTAGAACAGAGAGATGGTGGGATGAAGGTTGGACTTGATAATACTGGTGGTCCTTTCCAACCATAATAATTCTATGATTCTATGAACACTTTCTTAAAAGAAAAGAGAGCATACTCAACCCAAAAGCTGCTGTCTGAATAAACTCTCAACTTAATGGATGCTGTGCCTAGACTCTGTGAGCTTGAATCCAAATCCCATGACTCCACACACCCTAAAAAGCTGAAGAATTTCTGCGCAGTTTGGTCACTTTTACTAATGTACTGATGGGATGGGTAGAGACTAAACACCGCTGTCATTATCCAGAGGTCTGGTGGGAGTGGAGTGTATTTGTACAGATGGTACCTTTTTAGAAGTAACTTCTAAAGGGTGATGAGGAAATATTGCTGAGATGTTGGGGTGCGTATGCGTGGGCACTGAACAGGGCTTCTGACAGGGATCTCCCCCTGAGCAAAGAGAGGGAAAGAAAGCATCACAACCGGATGCTCGTTAAGGGTCATGGGACTTTTTAACAGCTTCTGAAATTTCCATTTCATTTTGTAAATATAATAAGGAATGACTGCATCGTGAAATGCTTATAAATAACGTAAAACTTTAGATTGGAATTGGCTTACTTGTTTTAGTTTTGTATTTACTTCGCTTGGGGAAGAGGGACACCCTTAGTTTAAGAGAACCAGCCATTATCACTAACCCTAAAAACAGAGAAAATAAAGATTTAGAAAATAAAGATTTTCTAAAGTGAGTATTCTTAGAGAGAATGGGAGCTTTGCCACAGAGGCAGCTTTTCTAGCCTTTGAAAACTGAGGGTGGTAGAAATAAAGACAGATTACTCAAACTCCCATGTCTATGAAAAGTGTTAATCAGAGAAATTCCTGGAAGTTCCTTTTACAACCACTTTGTTCCTGGCCCTTTCGAGGGATGGCATACTGGAGAGTTAGGGCCAAGGAAACAGCATTTGCTGTGAAACTAAACCTAGAAAAAGGTTTACAGAAGTATGACACCACTTATACACATCTTCACTGGACAGAGATATACAGTATGTGATACCCCGTCATTATTGCTTAGCATACTGATTTTGCTAGCACACAATGGGCTGTGGGCTAATGGACTATGCTCACTGTTATTAGGGGTATTGGCTCATTTATTCTTACCTTTTATTTCTAGGAGAAGCTATGCCAGTCACTAAAAAGCCTGGGAGCACAGTGATTGCTGGTTCTATAAATGCACATGGCTCAGTTCTTGTTAATGCAACTCATGTTGGTAATGATACCACTCTGGCACAAATCGTGAAATTGGTGGAAGAAGCTCAAATGTCAAAGGTAAAAAAAAAAAACCAGCAACCTTATTCCCAGATTTTGATTAAATAAGAAAAAAAATCTGTATTTTGATGTTTTTACTTGCTCAGCAAACTGTATGTTTTTCCAGAGAATCAGATAAAGACTATTAGATATTTTCATGAAGTCTACATATTTATGTTTTGACCATAAACATGCAAATACCTGTTTTTCTTTTTTATAGGCACCCATCCAGCAACTGGCAGATAGGTTTAGTGGATATTTTGTTCCATTTATCATCATCATTTCAACAGTGACATTGATAGTATGGATCACAATCGGTTTTATAAATTTTGATGTTATTAAAAAATATTTTCCCGTAAGTACCTTCATTAAAAGCTGGATTTTGGTGTTAGGATATTTCCCAGTTTAATTAACATACTTTCTCCGTGTAGGGTTTGTTGTTGCAACCTGGCAAATACTTTTGCACAATGTGATATTTTCTACACAGAGCAGATAATTACACTAATTAAAATCTGCCTGCAGGTACAAATATACCTTTGCATTTACCCCTTAGATCTTCATGGGCTTCATACAAACTGAAATTTATTGGCAGTCTTTCTGACTAAACATGATCTATAGCTGCCTTGCAAGGAGCTGAGCCGTTCCTATCATGCCTGAAATTTTGGGGGGCGTCCTTGTCCCTGATGGCATATAGTGGTTTTGGCTTTAGAAAGAAGATGAGCTTCTGTTATCTTCAGGATCTGTATTTGCTATGCTCAGCAACTGTGAGGATCTGTGTGCCTGGAAAGAAGGTTCTCCTTTGCGAAACTATAAATGAAATGCCAGCAAGTTATATTGTCATCCAGGAGCCTGAGAGCAGAGTCAAACATATGTGTGCTTGAGCAGCAAAAAATCCAGAAAATACTGCCATAAACAATTCATAACATTGACCTTTCTCTCTGATTGCAGTAACAATAATAGATTGCTTTCCTATACTGGAGGTTTCCAGGTAAATGTGTTTTTTGAAATGACTATAATTGATTGTACATTGATGTTATCTTCTACCAGCAATCATACATCTCTTTTTTTTTTCCCCACTCTCTTCCCTCTTCTTGCAGAATCAGAACAAACATGTTTCAAAAGCTGAACTAATACTGAGGTTTGCATTTCAAACCTCAATCACTGTGCTGAGCATCGCATGCCCCTGTTCTTTAGGCTTGGCTACCCCCACAGCTGTGATGGTGGGCACAGGAGTGGCGGCGCAGAACGGTATTCTCATCAAAGGTGGAAAACCCCTGGAAATGGCACACAAGGTTAATAGTTCATTCTGTACTTTTGTAGCTTACCCAGCTGTTGCTACCTGAAATATAATTTCCCAGGAAATCCTGCTGGCCCAGAGAAAGCCTGCAGAACATTGCTTAGTTTTCTTTTTTTTCCTATTGGTTGCTGCTCATTAAGGTAAAGAAGACAGATCTGACCTTCTTTCTTCAAAGCAGTCACAGTGAAGTGTTGAGATCCAACAGGTCCTGCATTGTCACGCCACTGAGGCCACTAATATTCTGAATGACCTCAGAGGTTTCTGACTTCTGCACTCTTTACCCCTTTTGCAAAAGGGCCCAATAATCCAGTGTTTTCCTACTTTCCTCAGAGGGCTGTTGTGAAATGCCTATTGTTTATGATCAGTAGTTTAAAGTGTAAGAGAAAACCAGAATGATTTGAAGTTGTTTTAGTGTATGGAAAAAAGACAGGAGGCAGAAAAAGCCCTTCAAAGACAGAAAATGGATGAAAAGAGGAGGAGCTATAGAGAGGGAGATGTTTGGCATGTCCATAGCCAGTGAAAAGAATATGAGTTTAAATCATGCTATGGTAGACTGGACTAGACGTACACAGAACATTTTAAGTGAAAAGGATGGTAAGAATAAGTTAATCAGACTGATAATTCTTGTTCTTACTGGACATTATAAAGCATAGACCAGAATTTTTTCCAAGGATCTGCAAAAAAAGATGAAAAAATATGACTGCTAATTAGTGTCAGGGCTTTTTGCCTTTTGAATCTAGGTGAGGCTAGGGTCAGGGCTTGGAATACAAGATGACCTGTTGGATTCTACATGGTTGGTAGGTTGGAATAGCTGGGAATGGAATAAATGCCTACTTTCTCGAGATTTTTTGGTTCTTGTGTTTCTCTGTGCTATGTTTATTGACTGACTTTAGCTTTGGGTGTCAGTGTATGCTGGGCAGTGCTTTCTGGTTCATTCCCGATTCCTCAAGACCCACTGGGCTGGCTAACAAGTGATTGCTGAATTTGGTGAATAGCATGAGACTGGTTTTGGTTAGAATGTTGTTTCTGGAACTTGTTGCAGCTTCTTATCATAGAATCATAGAATGTTTCAGGCTGGAAGGGACCTCTAGAGGTCATCTAGTCCAACCTCCCTACACAAGTAGGGACTCTTACACTCTTCCCACCTGCTCTATCACCAAATAACTTCCCAAGTGCTCTTTCCTCAGTGCTATTGTTAATTGTTTAGAAGAGCGTTAGTAAAAACCCTCCTTACATCATACACCTTGTGGGAAAAGTGACGAAGGTGCCATGACGTGAATCCTGCATGTGAAAACATACACGCACACACAAAGGACAGTGCAAGTCCTGCATTGACTGCGTTGTCTGAGACCTGTCTGTACAGGGTGATGTTGTAGCTTCAGTGAAACCACTGTGTGGGGAATGAATAAGAAAGCATAAAGAGACCTACTGTAGCAGATAGTCCAAGGTACATACAGGAATCCCTACTTTTTTAGGTTTATTCTGTCTTGGTGTGTATATAGTCAACTGATTATTGAGGTCTTGCCTGTATTTATGTGCCTAAAGCATGTGAATATCCCTGTGCTCACAGGGCTTAGGCAGTAACTGGTTTATTTCTTGCAGATCAAGACCATCATGTTTGATAAAACTGGGACCATCACCTGCGGAGTTCCTAAAGTCATGAGGGTGCTTTTGCTGGGAGACACAGCTGTGCTCTCCCTGAAGAAGGTACTGGCAGTGGTTGGCACTGCAGAAGCCAGCAGTGAGCATCCTTTAGGAGTGGCAGTCACTAAATATTGCAAAGAGGTACTTAGCCCTCCTGTTTTATCTTAGACCTGAAGGAATCTGTGCAAATGCATCAAAGTTGTATAAAATAAGCAAGTTCCAGAAGGACAGGCCTGCTCGAAAAGTAACAGGCTGGAAAGTTGGGAGATTTTATGATTGTGCATCTCAGTCTAGACAATACCAAAGGGCATCTTCTGAGCTTTGCTTTTCTGGAAATGCTGTGGAGTTCTCTAGCAAGATCTTACAAAGTTTTTCCTGAACTAGTGGAAAAATAAAGATTGTGGAATATGTGCAGGAGGAATACTTATGCTTAAAATAGCATTGTGAAGTAAATATGTGTGGTGACATTTCATGTGTTACCTGACTGTAGTCACTGTTATTAGTCACTTGATTATCTGAATAGATTAGGCAAAAAGCTTTAAAAGCTGAATATTAAACTGTGATATTTCTAAGTTTCACAAATGATTTAATAGATTACTCAAGTCTTTGCAAATTTTGCAAATCCTCAAAGGTCATTTATATGTTGCAAGCGTTCCTCAGATGTCTCAGGAAGAATGAAAGCATAAATAGTAACCAAAATAGGAAGCCTGGTTTAAATAAACAAATTCTTTCTGCTGAGACAAGTCATTAACTGATTTATGGAAAAATCCATTGGCAAGAATATATCAAGCTTATTAGTGACAGACCTTTCAGTGGTAAAATTTACAAGTTAACATATACATTCAGAAGCAAAAAGAGAGTATGTGTAATGATTCAGTTGCCTCTCTCGTACTTTACATTTTCTGTTTTTCGATTTGTCTTAGTACCCTGACACTTCTATAGTCATTCCATGCACTAGTTATTACTGGATCAAGGCTTCTATGAATGGCAATGCTATACTGTTTGCTAATATTCTTACCATCTGCCTTATCATCTCTGTAAGAAGGTCACTGAAAGGTACACGTAATTCCAGCTTCCAGAGATAAACCAGAATAGCTTGTTTATAAATTAATATTTTCTCCATTCTTTTCATAACTCATAGGGTCCTAGTAATCCCTTTTCTCATCTTGAAAGTACTCACCGGCTTCTCTCTCTAACTCAACAGAAAGAACCAGTTTCCTTATCATCCAGCCAGGTCACTCTAGGAATTAGATACAGTTTCTCACTGTACTTTTGCCTAAATATAAAAGGCTTGATCCCCCAGAGCTAGCTGTCTGTGAGGTCAATTAGAAGTTGCATCTTTTCAAAAGCTGTATGGCTTAGCGTTACACTATTTCTCTTTAGTTCCTAGTCTTGGCTGAGGTCATCAACCACCAATATAACTGCTTCTTCCTTGAACTATGAGGAAAAGTTGTCCTTTCTGGTTTGCTGAGACCTGTATGTGATCTCTATGGCTGCCCCTTTCTAGAAGTCTAAACCGCAGCCTATCCAGAACATCCTTATTTTAAGTTCCTCACTCCTGATACTCCATGCTGCTTTTCAGCCACTCATTCAGTATCAAGAGGAGGATGAGGCCGCTTTTCAGCAAGAGTTATCTGACATTTGTACCTCATGTGCGCAGCACAGACTGATGATGAACTCTGGTTACATCTGCAGGAGCTTGGCACTCAGAGCCTAGGATACTGCACTGACTTCCAGGCAGTCCCTGGCTGTGGCATCAGCTGCAAAGTCGGAGGTGTTGAGGCTGTCCTGGGCATGGCCGAGGAGGGTCTCGATACGCTGGACACTGACAAGAGCAGGGACAGCCGTGCCCCTCTGGGAGATAACACGCTGATCACGCTCTTGGAATCACATGGTATGTCTGCCCCCGAAGTGACCACCAGTTGCAGTGCAAGAGCTAATGAATCAATAGTGCCAACCACTGTAAAACAAGTGGACCGACTAGGATCCGACTAGGAACAACAGAAAGGTGGAGTTATGGCAGAAGGAGACAAAAACCAGGAGAGACAAGAATGTGCCTTAACAAAAATTGAAGCTCTCTCTTTCCCCTACTCTCAATGTCTCTGCAATTCAGAAACCTAAATAAGAATTTAGATGCTACAGTGATGGCTATTTGAAAAGACTATACTATACACAGGCAATAAAGCATACCCAGCAATGTTCCTTTTAGATAGAAGAACGGTCCAGCAGAGAGCCAGCTAGAATTATATTCCCATTTAGAGCAGTTACCTTTAACACACTGCAGCTTTTTATATCCTAGCCTTTTGTTCTGTATTAACTTGAACCTTTCATTTTCTGTTCATATATCTGTCAAGGTACTTAGTATTAAAAAAAAAAAAATCTATGCAGGAGATGCACAACAAAGCATGTTGTATCTGGCAACTGAGTTTCTATGCCCGATGTTTTTGATTAGGCCAATAGATTTGGTTTTGTTTCAGGCTCTGTGGAACCCACTTTGCTCTTTTGTGGTGTAGGAGAGAGGAAAAAAAAGATTTAAAGCCTTCCTTAAGAAGCTCATCAGTTCTCTTCAGAAGGCAGTGGCTCTCCTGACCTTTTTGAGAAAGCTGTTTGTAGAATTAAATAAGAACTTTAATCATCAGAACAGTGCCATTTGTGAGTGGTGTTAATGTAATATTTTCTCACCTGCTTGAAACGGCTCTTGTGAAGTTGAATTGAATACATAATGAGGTGCTCTATGTACTGTTTCATTGTTTGTTAAAACAAAACTACTTTTTTCTTACCAGAAATAGCCTTTATATTTGAAAGAAGTCATTAGTTGTGAGAACAAAGCATCATGGCATTTATGAAATGTGCATGCTGCACTTACTCAGAAAAACAACAAAGGCAAATAGAGGCAAATACTTTCTTTAAGTTCATGATGCGGTTCTGTGTATAAACAGGCACAGATTGAGCCTTGACAAAGTTTTATGAGTCTGTCTTCAGGTAGAGCCTGTGCACTTGTGTTTGGTCATGACAGCAGTGCTTCAACAAGACTAATTGTGTTTGTGTCTCGGGTGTGACCAAGTCTGGAACACCAGAAAAATAAATAAATTAGGACAACCTCTTCAGAATATCCTTCTATAGCTAATGCAGCCTGATGTTGTCATCCTCAAATATCTCTGGCTTGTGTTCACTATTTTTGCGTTGCTCATTTTTCTTTCTGTCTGTGCACAAAGGTCCATCAGGTTCTCATACATACTCAGTGTTGATTGGAAATCGTGAGTGGATGCGACGCAACGGCTTGCATATTGCAAATGACGTAAATGATGCAATGACAGACCATGAAATGAAAGGACAGACTGCCATACTAGTGGCTATAGATGGTAAATGCTGTTTTTTGAAGTGACTTAATAAATATAAGTTGGTCCTACCATGAAATGCATAAAAGCAAACTCTGGAGCAATTGATCAGTGGTTTATGCCAAGGAACTACTAACATTTTAGTGCAGAACCGCTTGCGAAGTGCAAAGTATCAAGGTGTTCTTAAAAAAAGCTTTCATCTCAGAATGTTGTTTATAAAATTTTGTTGGGTAGTTTTTAAGTATTAATCTGAACCTCCTGTTGTCTAGGACTGCTGTTCAGAAAAGCAGTGCCTGTGCAGTGCCATGTCCCATCCTGACTTTGCATCACTTAAGGATTGCAGTCCAAGCTATTGCATCATTGATTTCAAAACACTTCATGAATAAACATGATGATTCCTTAGATCATTCAAGTATCATAGATTAGACTACATGAGTTTTGCCAGAGGGCTTCTATTCTGCACTATGCAGAAGGAGATCCCAGACGATACCTTAATATGAGAAACTGCTGTAATGGTGATAGATTGCCAGTGCATTTGTGATCTTGAGATGGGGCATCTGATTCAGTTACTGAATAAATATCCTTGGTGCTCATAGAGAGCAATTTTGAGAGGCACTTCCATGTCTCAGCCTGGACCCCATAAGCAGTCCAGCAAAATCAAGTGCTCTTAATGTGGAAAAAACACTTGTCTATATTAAAAAGACCATGAAATGAAAGCACAGACTGCCATACTAGTAGCTATAGATGGCAACTTCTGTACATCTGGTGTTCCTATCTCTGCTAGTGATAGCAAATAGAGATACAAGGGTGCAAAACCTACTTAAGTCCTTATTTTTGAAAGGTAACATGCAATGATAAATCAATGTGAGATTTTTGTAAGTCATGTGAAGGAAATGTGGATGCACCTTGGAGTCGATGGATTGGAAGGCAGATGCAACAATTCTGTATGAAAGTAATTAATTATAATAGAGATCCAACCCTGAAAGATAAGGGGACATAAAACCAGATACTCTACATCCTTCTTCCTGGCTTCAACATCTGACCTGGGCACAAACACTAAAACTTTCTCTGGCCTAATACTGTATTTGTCCGTATCATAAAACCTAGAAGTCAGGCATGTTTAAAAGCTACCCTCCTCCCTTTCCTCCTGGTCCCTAAATATCAAAGGTGTTTGATACATGAGAAAAGTGTGTGCGTGTAAGAAGCAGACCGTAACTCAGAAAACTGTAGACAGTTGTTCAGGCTTATGGGTGTCCATATTGCCCAGAGTGTGTTAATTCACAGGTCGCCATGGAGTGCTGGAGGGGCAGTCCTGTTTTCTTGCTGCCACTTTGCCTCCCACAGGTCTCTCTAACAGAGGATGTTTCTTTGTACAGGTGTGTTGTGTGGAATGATCGCAATAGCAGACACTGTCAAGCAGGAGGCAGCCCTTGCTGTGCACACACTGAAAAACATGGGAATAGACGTAGTGCTGATAACGGGGGACAACAGAAAAACTGCAAAAGCCATTGCTACTCAGGTATCTGCTACTTTGCCTTTCAAAAAATTGCATGATGAGATTCTAAAACTCTGCTTACCCCAGTGAATTCAGAGCAGGAACTCGGGAGTTTCCCTGGATGCATTAAATGAAGACTAACTTTTCTTGAATTGGACTGAAAATCAGGCCAGGTCCTATGGCATATTAAGGTCCAGTGGTTGCATTAAGATCTCACTGAAGACAAGCAGTCAGTACTTCTCCAGAGTTACAGTTTCTTGCAGTCATTAGTTTGTTGCTGAACTGAAGCCTCCTGCTTCCCCTTCACATGGGCAGTCATGTTTAGTTAATGATTAAGGAAAGTTCCTTCAAGGTCCAGTCCTGTTCCCAACAAGTGAAGTGGAAATTTGTCACTATCTTTAAGAGTAACACAGTAATAACAGCAAGAATTAGTATTAAGAAGCATAACAGTCTAAAAGAGGTTGGGTTTATATGAGATTTTCTTGATCTCAAACTATAAATGTAGCTCCAAAGGCAAAGCCAAATTCTCACTCTACTCTACTACATTTCCACCCTCTCCATCTTCATGTCCCTCTTTCCCTTTGTATCAGTCTACTTCTAATCTACCGTGTGCCACCTTGCTTTCCTCAGGTATGCTGCTACACAGCTAACTCAGCCAGCACTGTGGTATGCATACTCTTGTATGTTGTGAGTTCTGTTTTGTTTCTCGGTGTGATGCTTTAATCCTTCTCCACACTTTCGCTTTTGTGTTCAGTTGTGGTAATACTCTTTCCCACCCCACCTTTTTTGTTAAGAGGAGTCTTTCAGAGACAAGCTTGAATTTATGGTTCCAGGCACCCAAGGGAAGGTTTCAAACAAGCTTAGTCTGTGCCAACCTACATTTTCATTGAATTTTTGGCATCTACTTCCTTTCCATTGGAAAAATGGCAAGCCAGTCCCAAAAACGTTTTTAAAAGTTACTTTTTGAAAGGTTAAAAGAGAGCTTCTACCTTGTGTAGTGAAAAGCTGATCTCTGCCCAGTGAGGCAGCCAAACCAGGGGCATTACACCAGCCCTCTTTAGTACACCCACTTGTTTTTCAACTACAGTGCTAAAGCCATTGGTAGCGTGTTAGTTGAGATGTGGATGAGTACGAGTGTTTAGCCAGATATCCGCTTTATTTTCATACTTTCCCTGAGACCCACAGGTACTTGGCGTTCTGTGCTTCTGCCAGTGTAACTGCCTGATTGTACATGGTTCCTGTGTTGCGCTTCACTGAAACCTTTATTGGTGCATGAAGCATGATCAGCTGAAAACTGGCTCTTTTAACCATCAAACCTTTATTGTCAGGACAGTAGAGCTTCACAAACCCTGTGGGGCATGACGCTAAGAGCAGAGCATGGTTCGCCAGCATCTCTTCAGTAAAGACAGTGGGGGCTGTAATCAATACCTTTCTTATGGCAAAGGCATGTTGCTCTTCAGCTTTCTGTGTAGCTTGCCAGTGTTGCCTCCACTGGACTAAATTTGGTGATATTCTCTTTTTTCCCCTTTACCCAGAACAGCAAATGGCTCTTCCTTTCAGCGGGCAGCATATCACCAGCTGAGTGTGCTTCTTTCTTTGTACGTAGGTTGGGATCAAAAAGGTCTTCGCTGAGGTTCTTCCTTCTCACAAGGTTGCAAAGGTCCAGGAACTCCAAAATGGGAGAAGGAAAGTTGCAATGGTTGGTGATGGAGTCAATGATTCCCCTGCGCTAGCCAGGGCCGACGTTGGAATTGCAATTGGAACAGGCACCGACGTTGCCATTGAAGCAGCAGATGTTGTTCTTATCCGAGTGAGCAGTAGAGTCGTGACCTGTCCTCTTCTATCACTGACACTCCTCTTTTTGGTTTGGACTTCTGAAGGCTGCATGTGGAAAACTTTCAATGCTCTTCTGTCTTGCAGAATGACTTGCTGGATGTAGTTGCCAGTATTCACTTATCAAAGAGAACAGTTCGAAGAATACGAATAAATCTGATTCTTGCCTTAATTTATAATCTGCTTGGAATACCCATAGCAGCAGGTATGTGACTGCCAGAGCTCAGCTTGTCAAAGACAGCAGCACAGTTGAGCTCGGTGGTGCCTCTCGCAGGATTTCATGCCCAAGAAACCAAAGAGAGGTTCCTAGAGTATTTAAAACTTGTCAGAAGGAGGACAATTATATATATATTTCTTTTTTTTCATATTGTAGAAAAAAAATGTTGTTCCCCAGATTTTAAACTTTGTAATAAATTCTTATATGATGAAATTAAAATAATCTCTTATTTCACATAGCAGAATTTGGGGGTTAGTTTCTGATGTTCAAATGCGGCTCTAATCAGAGATACCATCTCAATTCTGGGTGCTCCCTCTTTTATTCACCCTGAATCACATATTTTCTCTCCCACTACTTGCATTCTTTCCAATTCTGTCAGACATCTTCTTATGCTCCAAATTCTCCTTAAAACTTACTTCAAGCTTTCCTCTTTTTCTTTATGAATAACTTCTCCCTCCTTTACCTGGACTATTGCCTTGTATTTCTGTTGCTTTTGCTTTGTTTCCTACGTGCAGAATAGCTGCAAGGGACAAATAGTCTAACCTTGTAGCCACAGTCTTGTAGCTGAATTGGTGCAAAGGAAGGTTTTGGAGGTCTCATCAAGTCATGTTGTAGAACTGCTGCTCTATGATATGCAGGGACGGAAATGTCTGTATTGGGACAGGTGGCTCTGGCTCACATCTGTATGTTTTTTTGCTAGGTGTGTTCATGCCTGTTGGCCTCGTGCTTCAGCCTTGGATGGGATCAGCTGCAATGGCAGCTTCTTCTGTGTCCGTCGTGCTGTCTTCCTTGCAGCTGAAATGGCAAGTCGTCTTATGCTATGAATTGGTGAACTATAGGCAGCAATGCTGCTGGGACTCAAGTGAGACATTACTTTGGGCTTTGTATATGTAAAAGTACCCTGACGGTCCTTTAGCTTGGTGTTCTTCTGCCTAATCCGTGGCTCCAAAAGAGACAGATGTCACTATTATGAAGACCCCCAGACTAGGACAGTGCTGAGCATTCTTTAACTAGCAGCTGAAAGTGTGACTGGCTGCCACCTGGGCACCTGTGTTGGAGACCTAGTTCAATACCAGGTGAGGTAATGATCAGCACTGGTTTTTTGATACTGTGAATATCAAGTGAGCAAACAATTCAAAAGATACTTCTCCCTAATGTAGCAGTAGATGTTTTTTAAAAGGTTTGTACCTGGTTTTATTTTTTGGTCTATTTAATTTAGCCAGAGAGAAATAGAGAAGCAGTAGATTTATTCTTTTGCACCTTGCTACAGATAAAGTGTCTTGCTCTATTTTTTGGAAACGAACCAATTTCTGAACTTTAACAAGATTTTTCAAATTCTATTAATTTTGTTATGCTACAGTTTTTGGGTGCCTTTTTGGGTGCAGTCACAGTAGACCTGTTTTTAACAGCTTTGTGAGCAAACATCTTTCAAAAATAAGACTTTTTACAGCATCTGAAATTAGTCCAAACCTGCATATATTTCTGCTGCAGCTGGGATCTTCTGTCATGTAGAGTATAATATAGTGTAAACTAATACAGGAAATCTGTTGCTGCATCATGCTTCTGATCCTGAAAATGTTCAATGAGACCACAATCTAGAATAAAAACTACATGCGTGCTCATGTCTCATTGCGGAATCTACAGGATTTTCATCCTAAAAACTTTCTGTATGTGGTTATTCAATGGATGAGAAATTTCTGTAAAGGGATTCCTTTATTCTCCAATTATCTTGATCTTGTGTGGCTTACATAAGTATCAGACACTATTCTTGGGAATGCCCCAAAACATATTTGGCTTCAGACTTATGGAAGCTGTTTTACAGTATACTCTGTAGGACAATAATCTTTCTTGAAGCTTCATGTCAGCTGAACAGAACTTCAGATTCCAAATAATGTGGTAATACATATATGTGAAGAAGACCATGCATACCTGCCATTGCTGGGCTTTTTTTGACCTAGAATACATTGAATCAGAAAGTGATTTGGGGGTCATCAAGTCCCTTCCCCTGCAATCGTCTACTACAAAACCTTTCATAATTCAGCAAACTCATAATTTTTCTTAAAGAACCTCACTTTGAGAGCCTCTCTCTTTTACTATTGAAGTGTCTTAAAGCCATATGACCAGTACTTTTAGCCATTAACATTGTGTCTGAAAAGACATTTGGGTTATCAGGGGCTTATGATTTGTTCTAGGTTATCAGAAGTTTCTGATTTGTTCTAATGCTGAAGACACTTCTACACATTGACCTCTTCGTACTAAACATCTTTTTATTTGTCTTCTTAGTTACAAGAAGCCAGACATAGAAAGTTATGAAGCACAAGCTCAAGGCTGCATGAAGCCACTTACTCCCTCCCAAATCAGTGTTCATATTGGAATGGACGATAGGAGGAGGGATTCAGCCAAACTGGCTCCTTGGGATCAGATTAGCCAAGTGTCTCTCTCTTCCTTGACTTCAGACAAGCTGCCAAGACGTAATGGTTTCGTTGAGGAGGAAGGGGACAAGTGGTCATTGCTCATGAATGGAGGAGATGAAGAACAGTACATCTGAAGCACTATATTCTTAGTAGAGGATGAGACGTTTCTCCTCATCAGTGACAAGAGAGACAGACTTATTTCATAAAAGAGCTTCAAGGTTGTAAGTGAAGTCATTACTTCAGCTCACAAAACAACTGCAACTCAGGTTGATGTTGGGTTGTATGGATTGTGGATTTTCTTCAGGTCACCGTTTATTTCTAGTTGCAGAAAGATCTATGGCTCTATAATGAACTGTCTCCCTTGCATGTAGCAATTAGTGAAATAAGGTAAAACTGTAATTTTCAGAGTCTAAAAGAATTTCTGTCTTCTGGACTGTTTGCTGGGCACCCAGTTTAATACTTTTCACTCTTTCTACTTTATTCTTTCAACACCACATGAAGCAGAAGATATCTTCTATGATGTTTACAGATATTCCTGTTTGGGACAGACTCCTTTAAGTCACAGTGGAACTTTTCCATTCCTACTGAAGTCCACAAAGGCAGAGCAATTCCTGGTCCAAGCTAGCATGTCATTTTCTTGTGGATACCTTGCAGGACCCCATGAAGCTCCTGACAGTTGGGCAGTTGTCTGTCTCTTCGCTCTGACAGAGTGAAGAATTTATGCCAGTGTGAGCGAAGGTGGTAGTTACCATGGTGTGTCAGAGGGCAGAACTAGCACTGGTGTGACTCCAGCATGGCTGAGTGGAGTGAGTTTATTGCATAAGTTAACCCCATCTTGCTGGTTGATTAAAATGGAGCCAAAAGTTTAAATGGTAAAGGTGGAGAAACTGCCTTAAAATATGGGGTTTCTATTTGCTAGTGTATAAATAACCTATTCTGAAAGCAGAACTTGAACTAAGAAGATGTATAATACTTTGAATTTTAATGTAAATTTGGATTCACGTTAGGAATTTACTTTAACTTCCCTCTTTGCTCTAGTTTAATGAGGACTCCAGGTGCTGAACAACCCTTTTTTCACTTCAATGTCTTTACCAAAGCTTGCAGTAACTTTGTCACTGTGAATGTCAAATTCATCCCTTAACACTTTTTAGAGTCAGAACAGTAGGAATCAAAAGCTTTGGTGCACTGAATCGGGTCCCGGGGTGCTGCGCTGCTCAGCTGTAGGACCCTGAAGTAAACAGACCAGAGTTTCATAGTCTAATCTAAAAAGTGAAAAAAGAGCAATTACTATGCTAAACAATGTGAAATAACCACTTGTTTTCATTGACTTAAATGTAGACCTGTTCCCAACATGGGCTCAAATCCCGCTCCTCCTAATGTAAAAATGAAAAACAAGTCAGAGAGGAAAAGAATTGTGCTTAAAGCATTGGGCAAGTCTTTCTTTTCTGTTTTCCTCTTAGTATTGTATTTGAGCTCTCCTTAGCAAACTTCAACAGCACTATCTTAAATATAATTACAAATCAGTTTTTAAGCTGTAAATCTCTTTATATGTGTAGAGATTACTTTCACAGCAGACACACTTTCCAACCATGCCATAGGTGCCTGTACATGTTCCTGTGGGGAAGATGGGCTACTGTTTCACTTGTTTATGTTTTCTTACCAGTGCTTATGGTAAAAATACTGTGGTTTTTTTAAAAACAAACAAACAAACCCAAACAAGCAAATAATTTTGTGTATTTGTTCTTTTTTTTGGGGGGGGTGGGGTTGGGGAGAGGTAGAGAAAAGAAATTAAGAAAAAAGAGCATAAGCGGTGATTGTTGGATTGCAGGACACATGCAACTTTTGTGACAGCTTTGTGATTTATTTCAGAGAGAATATATAGCAGGGAAGAAAGATACAGTGTTGTGTTGTATGTTGAGGCAGGTGAGGTTGCAAGGATGTTGAGTTGTGGAATTAGGATTCAAAATCACCTTGAGAAATTGGACAGAACCGATGAACTTTGCAAACAGGAAAGAGAGGAATTAAAGGTCAGCTCAGCAGAAAAAGGTCAGGTGGTTGGCTGGCATTCATTTTGTGACCCATTCTAACAACATTGTGATGGTTCAAAATGAACAGAAAAATTGACATGTATAAAGACTGTGTCATCCATATGAATAAAATACCCATTTCTGTTCAGCTCTGGAGAGGCATCAGCAGAAGTATTAGGTCTAGTTTTCTATGTTATGCTTGTTAGGAAAAAACAGAGACAGTTCAGAGAAGAGCAATGAGATTTAACAGAAATCTAGAAATTGTGAGAACTTAAGTACATGAGAAGGAGAAATAAGAAGACAGAAGCAGTTTGAGTAGGTTTGCCTAAGAACACTCAAAGGAAATACAAGTCTCTAGACACAAAGAGAGCAATTTATTCCTTTCATCTTTCAGTGTCTTTTATTTAAATGGTGGCTAGAACAAGAAATAATAGGCTTACTGAATCAAAGAAGATTCCGACTAGTCACTAGGGAGGAACTGTGTAACAGTATGGAGCACTGCAAGAGATCTCCAAGAAGGCTCATTGGATGCACATGGCAATTAGGCACATATCTGACAAAAATGCATCAGTCAGAGGTGATTCCTGCCTTGGGGCAGGTGCCTGCCCTCGGCAATCTCCTGACCCCCTCTCCAGCTGCCCTTTCTCCTATTTCTGTGAACATAATATGAACTGGAAAATTACTGGAGTAGAGGACTGGTCACACTATCCTGCTCTCAAGAGGTGCCAAAGGGCTGGAAGAAAGATGGGCTTTGACTTTATTTAATAACTTGAAACAAACTGGAAAATATATTAAGGTTTCCTATTTGCTTAATGTCTTGGACCGTAAACGGCTGTGAAACTTGTGTAAATGCCTATAAGGAAGTCAGAATAGCTACACATAGTCAAGAAAAAGAAATGTAAGTGCCAGTCCTGACACTTGTGGTCATGTGCTCTTGTTAAACTTGAGCTGACTCACTGGAGGGGTGTATGAGATAGAGAACAGCATCTGCATTTCTGCAGAACACAATTATGGGCTTTCCTTGCCTTCGCCAGAACCACCTGCCTGCAAAACCCCAGCAGAGAAAGGTGCTGGCTTGTGACTGGTGCTCCTCTGCATTAATGAGCCAGGTCCTGTAAACGGTGGAAAGTGCCTGAGAGAAGGAGCTCTTGAGGTGATCCATAAGCTCCATGCCCTGGCCACTCACCAGTGCACTGTGCTTCTCCATCTTCCCAGGACTTAGTATCTTGATGGATTAGACCACGTGGAGGAGCTTTTCAAATCCCAGTTGTGTTCTTAGGTGTCTACATTCTGCACATTCTCCCAGCATGACTCAGTTATTGCTGATCTAACCCTAAATGTTGATATATCTGATGATTTGCATTGGACATTTAGTTATTTTGCCCTGGGAAAAGTTCATGAGTCTTTTCCTGTAATTTTTTTTTTTTTTTTTTTGTAGTTGACATAGAAGACATCTAATGAATCAGATCTTATACTTTGGCTTTCATGTTATTTTCAGTGCAGTAGCTCAGAAGCAGTACTTCAACTATTTTCCTTCTCATGCTATAGTGTTGCCATAAAATTTTTGGTGCCCTAAGTTCAGAGGAAATAAATGTTTCCATTTAATTTCCTCCTCCCTTCCCCCTTTTCCAAGCAGATTAACTGTCTGATTTCCACACAAGTTGATTACAACCTTTCTCTGACTAAATTCTTCTTCCAAGGGTTGTACTTTCTCTAAATGCACTTGTGCGTGAAGAAAACAAACGAGTAGGTGGTGAAATTATACAGTGGTGTACAGGGATGGGAAATCAGATAACTCTGAAATGCTGGATTTAATTTCCTCCACTAAGACGCCAACATCAGGCATGTTGGTTTTCAGTGGGAAATTGTTTGAGAGTCACAACAAAAGGAGAAGAGGTGAAGCAGAAAGCATCCTGCTCACATGTGAGTCTCAGACAGGCACAAGCGTGGTAGAAGGCAGATTAATTCCTCTCCTTGTCTCAAGTCCCAGGCACCCAGGCTTTGCAGGCAAGCACAACCCCACTGCGAGCTCTCCATGCAATGATCTGGTTTTCATTTGTTTATCTTCATGCATAATAGGACGATTTCTGAAGTCTCCCCTGGTGCTGCAGGTGAAGGAGTGTCGCAGGAGGAGGTGTGTGTTTGTTTCCCTCTTGGGTGCTCAGCTGCCCCAGGTGGAGGTAGGTCCCCTGGGAGATTTGTGCAGGTCAGTGCTATGGTCCAGGGGCATCAGTGGGAGGTTCATACCAGGGGGCTGTGCCGCCTGGCAGCCAGCACCTCTCCTTGCAGGGGACCACGAGATGTCACTACAGGTCCAGCCCGAGTCAGAGAATCCCCTTAATCTATCTGTAAAGCATCTGAAGATCCAACATAGTCACTGCTGGGTAGCAGCAAAGGAAAATAATGCAAAGGGGCAGTTTAAGTAAAATAATACAGTATGTCTAAAATTTTGGGCTGACTTGACATTATGTATCCTGGGAACAGATTTTAGGCTAGTGTTTATTTGCCTTGAGCTCTGAATTGATGCTTTGTTTGTATTATTTGACACTTCAGTAAATCCTGCGCTCCACATATTCTGTCTGCTGAAATTACTGTTAGCTTTCTTTTTCCCTTCAACGAGTGGAGATTCAGGAAGGAAAGCAGTGCTGCAGGAAGGCAAAGCATGATGCTCGCACCCTTGGAACACACCTGCACCTTGTGACGTGAGTTTCAACTGCCCAGGCAGCTGAGGGTGCAAGACGGCTTGCTTGCTTGGCTTTTGTTTTAAGCAGACTCTCACCTGGGGGGAAGTCACCAGGTAAACCCACCATAAGGCTCCAGGGATGTGTTTCTGCTCAGGGGAGCACCAAAGCACAAGTATAAATCCTTTTGGAGTCCATGAAGACAAGGCACATGCTCAGTGCTCCTCTGAACTACAGCTGCTGGACTACTCATGATAGATACCAAGAAAATTTTAGGCATAAATCTGAATATTTGAGGCCTCCAAACACTCAGGGAGCTACCCAAAATCCAAACTTGGGAATGAATGAGTAGACTGGGTTTGAAAGAAGTTCGCCAAACTGTTGTTCCTCCACTGCCACCTCTTTTTAAGATCGACACAGTGGTGCTGCTGCCATGAATCACTGTAGCTCTGTGTTATTTATAAATTCCCATAATTCTGCCTGAATTCAGCCCCTGGCAGGTGAGGAGCTCACAAGTAATAGCAGCTGCTGAAGAGGAAAAGGAGCAGTCCCCAGACAAGGAAGAGACTTGTTCCTCTGGCCAGACACAAGGGAACTGCACAGCAAACCTGGTACTTTCCAGCCATCCTGCAGCTCTGCAACTTTTTTCCTTCCCTGGTGGGCAGCAAGTGTTGCAGACTGGCAGCGAGGAATGAAGTAGAATGGCCACTCTGCTGACTTTAATTCTATTTGGTAACGGACCTGCTCGCTGAGCTTGTGGATTTAACCAGGCCCCTTGGGGGACCCAGCGCAGCCCTGCTGTGGGGGCATGAGCAGGAGCTGCTGCCAAGCCTGCTGCTGGGAAAGGCTGGGGGGCAGCCCCGCTGTGTGGTGGCACCAGGGAGCTGTCTGTGACCCTTTTGTGTGCACTGCTTTTCAGTTATTAGTTCTGGCTCCTAAATTTGCATGTCAGTGGGCTGGTTTATGGGGCTGGAGCAAGGGGCACAGCTAAGGATCTTGGCTGGGGAGGGCAGAGGACTTCTGAGTTTGCAGTGACAACCGGATGTAGGTGTTCCAGCGCATGGGTTTGTGCTGGCTTTCCTGCCAAGCAGGGGATTGCTTCATCATGTGCTCCCAGTGACAGACATGATAAACTTTGTCTTTGTCCCTGGAGTGAAAATGTAACAGGATTCTCTGCAGAGGAGTGCTGGATTTTAGATGGCCCAGATGCAACACATCCCTGGAGCAACCCATGTCACCTCTCCATTGACGGGGATGCCCAGGATGTGCCGAGGAGCCCAGGCTGGCTGTACACTCTGTGCACAGAGAGCACTGGCACTGCCACACGTGTCCTGCTGTGCCTCCAGAGGTGCATGGGCAAAGCCGATGGACTATTTTCTGGACACCCAGTAGCCCAGAGGCTGCAAAAATATTTGGTTGCTGTGAAAAGACAAGAAAAACCTTGGCTTTCCTACAGGACATGTCATCAGACTCTCCAATATAAACTACTGCGGGCTGAGCCACTTGTAACTTGCGTGCAGGTTACAACCAGGTTACGTTCTGGCAGTGCTCACATCCACCACATCCAGCTCATGCAGGCAGAACTGGCAAAATTTTACTCACCAGGGAAAATCAGACCCCTGTGAGGGCTTGCTCTGAAGCCTGCCTGTGCCTTCCAATGGTGCTGGGAAGAAGATCATCAAGGGCCCTGCTCCGAGAGACTTGCCCGTGTCTCTACAGAAAGGAGCATCACTTCCAAGGGTTAATGTTATTTTAAGATACCTCTGCATTGCAGTTGCAAATCTGAGCGTCTGGGAGCAACCTGCTGAACAGGAAAGAGCTCATTAAATATATACTGTCACTGATTTATAAAAGAGTGCGGAGGCAATGTAATTACTGTAATTATGGCAGATACTTGCTGCAGAGTTGCCATTTGTGTTGGGAATTTTATCCTCTCGCTATGGCAGGAGGATTAAAAAACCACGTACACCTGCCAATATATTCGTGCCACAAGTAACTTACTCAGAAGCTGTTGTTTGGCCATTCTCTTTACATGGAGCTCATTAAGTGTATCATCATCTTAAGGACGAAGGGGAGGTAGGCAAGGCTTTTGGGAAGTGTGCTGCTTGCTTCACACAGGCTGTAGAAGTGACCTGGCCAACGCTACCCTGGCTAAGGCCGTGTTGCACTGAGGAAGGTTGTACCCATAACTTGCAAGAAGCTGCTGAAAGGGAAGTTTTGGTGGAAGATGTCTGCACTCGCTGGTCTCTGCTGGTGCAGGTACCCACTGCTGGGACAGGTGAGCTAAAAAAGCCA
This sequence comes from Eurystomus gularis, assembly GCA_013400335.1. Lineage (NCBI taxonomy): Eukaryota > Metazoa > Chordata > Aves > Coraciiformes > Coraciidae > Eurystomus > Eurystomus gularis. Next base: position 99,975 of record VZZY01019133.1, read on the forward strand.
GTGGTGGGTGCGAGGTGTAAGCTCCTGCCAGGCCTGCCCTGCTGACCGGCAGCACTCGTTGAGGGACACTGTGGCCAGAGCACCTCTGCTGTAACATTTCTCTCCTCCATGAAGGTTTGCTGCAGACTCCCCTGGTCTTGCTGGCAGGGTCAGGGACACCTGTCTATTCTGAAAACAGGGCACCTGATTTTCAGTTGTGACTGCTGTGACAGATGACGGCTGTGCAGCCAGGAAAGTATGACTTATACAATCTATGGACCATAAGTTACAGGCTTATATAGTGCTATTGGCTAAGGTGGGAAATAGAAACTACAAGGAGGAGAAATATTTGCAAGGCACACAGGTATCTTAAAGGGGGGTCAGAGCTGCTCACCATGACCTGTGATAAGCAGACAGAGAAACTGGGACATGAGGGTTGCTTTTGTAGGGAGGGGGCACCAGGATTTTCAGGCCACCAGGACAGTGTCCTGGGAGATCCCAGAGGGTGGAAAGCCTCAGCCATTCAGAAGGGCACCAGTGGCTGACCAGCACCCACTGCAGCCTACAGCTGGAGACAGGAGCACCCCAAAACCTGCAAGTCCAAGGCAGGTTTCACACAGCACCTCTGCAGTGAACGAGACAGCAGATCAAGATCCTTTCCCTGCAGAAGCCATTAACCAGTTATTGATGGCTACATCAGCAACTCTGCGTGCTTAAAGAGAAGGTGCGCAATGGGAATTTGACAGAGAGCTTCCCCTTCTGAACACACTAGGCTGTAGGAAAAGATCCTCTTGTTTAAATAATAAGCAGGTTGAACAAATATAAGGCAGCAGAAAAATAGGCTTGCTCTTGAGAGATCTTCAATTGAACAAGAAAAGCAGCTTTGCTCAGAGAGTTTCCTCCCAGGGTCTTGGTCCACATAGGGTAGGGCCTCTACAGCACTGCTGGGAGAGAGGGAGGTGAAAACAAGGCTGAGCCCAAAGCAGCATCCTTTTGAAGGAGCTTCCTCCTTTGAAAAGTGTTAAATTCTACAGAAAAGCACACACAACTATCATTGCTGTTGTCATTTAGCTCCTTGTGCATTTATGAAATGTAAGCCCTGAGATAAAGGTGCTACACAGCAATAAGACATCAAGCCACTTCCACGAGGGAAGCGCTGATTGCACCTTACGCAAGGCTGAGCTGAGCCACAGGTGAAGTGACCTGAGCGGTGTCCGACCCCAGCAGGGACCAGGACTTTTTGTGTTTCAGCCCTGCCTCCTCACCACCAGCTTGTCTTGTTCTCCCAATTGCTTGGCTTGTTTGTAAAAAAAGCAAATAAAATACAAATGGAATTCAAAAGAACTCACTTTTAGCTTCATAAAAACAAATGAACAAAAACATAACTCACCAGTAGACAAGTTATTACTCTCTGATTCAGACATGTATGATTGTTTTCCCAACAACTTCTTCCCCCTCTCCATTCTCACCAGCTCTTCCATCATTTTCAACATCTTCTATAAGTAAGTCAGAAAAGCAACACATTGGAAAATCCTGTAATAAGAGACCTGAGGAGAAATGAAATGAGCAGATTACCAGTTCTGCAAGGTGAGTGTATTATCTGGGCATCACGTTTACCCATCTGTGCTGATGACAGCGCTTCTTCTGTATGCTCTTCTTCCGCTTACTTCTTAATTAAAACACACGTTTAGAAATGGCAGTAGGTGTAACGAGAATGAATCACAGCATTACTCTGGTTGGAAAAGACCTTTAAGATCATCAAGTCCAACCACTAACCTAACTCTCCCGCATCCACCGCTGAACCATGTCCTCCAGCCCCACATCTGCATGTCCTTTAAGTGTCACCAGGGATAGTGATTCAACCACCTCCCTGGACAGCCTGGACCAGTGTTTGACAACCCTCACACCATGTGTCTGAGAGTGTTGTCCAAACGCTTCTTGAATATTGTCAGGCTTGGTGCCATTACTGCTTCCCTGGGGAGCCTGTTCCCGGGGTCCACCATCCTCTGGGTGAAGAATTGCTTCCTAATGTCCAACCTAAACCTCCCCTGGCACATATTCCTACCATTCCATCGGGTCCTATCATTGGTCACCAGAGAGAAGAGATCAGCACCCACTCCTCTCCCCTCTCTAGTGAGGTAGCAGTAAGCTGCGATGAGATCTCCCCCTAGTCTCTTCTCCAGGCTGAACAGACCAAGTGACTTTAGCCACTCCATGTACAACATCCCCTCTAAACCCTTCACAAACTTTGTGGCCCTCCTCTGTACACACTCCAGTAAACTTCTATCCTCTTTGTACTGTGGCACCCAAAACTGCACACAGTACTCAAGATGGAGCTGCACTAGTGTGAAGCGAGACAACCACCTCCCTCAACTGGGTGGCAATGCCGTTCCTGATGCACTCCAGGACCTGGTTGACCCTCCTGGCTGCCAGGGCACACTGTTGGCTCATATTCAACCTGCCGTCAACCAGAACCCCCAGATCTCTTTCTGCAGGGCTGCTCTCCAGCCTCTTGCTCCCCAGAGTGTAAGTATATCCAGGGTTACCATGTCCCAGGAGCAAAATCCAGCACTTGTCCTTGTTAAAATTCATGTGATTGGTGATTGCCCAGCTCTCCAACTTGTCCAGATCCCTCTGCAGGGCTCGTGTATAAGTTATTCCTGTCCCAGTGCTTGTCCGCCTTTCCTAAAAGTACATAGAAGAGCTATTTTTAAAAGCAGTAGTGGATCAAAATACTCAACTGGACTAAACTTTCCATCATGCTAGTGGAGCACACTATTGTAATCAACAAAATTTAATCATCTGGCAAGCAAGTGTAGTTAATTCACTTGCATACAAAACATCAGGATGTATTTAAAATAATTTGTGATGCCTTTTATGTACTCCTCAGAAGTCAAATTAGACAGCAAAAGGTTCTGTTTGGGAATTATTCCAGAAATATTTTCGGTGTGTATATTTGGATGGCAAGGGAATTAGAGACTTCATTTTGACCCTGTTAACAAAGCACACAGGGAAGAGAAACATGTGGTTAAGAAATAAGCTATAGAGTGTCATCAAGGAGAGCAAAAGATACATGCTCTTTTTGTCTCATAGGTGCAAGTAAAATTGCAGCTTTTCTGATGAGGATAATTTGTGATATTTTTTCTGATGAGGTTCATTTCTGGTTGGGTGACCTGGAAAAATATCATTCCTGACACTGCAATAGCGAAACAACTGTGCCAAGCAAGAGGACACACAGTGTTTTATTTCTGACATTGAAAATCCTGTTTGTAGTCCAGCCTTTATCTGCAGTTCCTGCTTGTAGTATAGGCAAAAGAAAATTATGTAGGTTAAAACAAGAACCTTGAAGAAGAAGACTTATTTCTGAAAATACTAGTTGCTGTGCTTAGCTTATTGCTGCAGGTACAAAGGAAGATCAAACAGAAAATCTACAAACTTGGGATTTGAAGTTTTCCTGTTCAGGGAGTATTGGGCACCCTCAGCTGATTATTTCTTCATAGCTTCATTATCTGCCATGGACAAGACAGCTCTTTATTAGATCCTATCCTTTCCATGGCTGCTTTTGGGAGATTTCCATTCTTGAAGCTGCTTTCTGGTGTCTCCTTTTGGCAACATCTAGATGGAGCATCAATGTGCTGCTTCCTAACTTCCAGACAGAAAGGACCCACACTCCTTTTCCTTGTGACGGGATTAGATATTGGCTTCCCCGTGGTAGTAAAGATGGCATAGAGCAAAGTACTGGAATACTGATAAGGCTGCAGGCTGCCTTCTAGGCATCCAGATCATTCTTCTTGGTTAAGTACAGGCACTGGTCAGCAATTTCATGTGACCTGCAAAAAAGTTCCAGTAGAAATTTGAGACAAGACTGAATGCTCTGCTTTATTAAAAGATGTAAGACAACTCCCCCGACACCTTTGGCTCAACCCGTGAGTGTTAAATGCAGCTAACCAGTATGGAAGTCAGTTCTATACTGAGAGTTTGTCCTGCTGGGAGTCAGCAGCTCTGAACGGGCTTCACTAAGAGGCCGGTTCCTTAGAGATGTTTTTTGTGTTTTGTTTTCCTTTTTTTTTTCTTTATTGAGGAAATTTCTGTGTTAATCTCCTTGATGACTAAGTTCAGGAAGTGTTTCAGTGTGACGGTAACAGCTTTGAAGCGTTAAGCTATTTCCCTGAAGAATTTCCATTTTGTTCCAAGAGTATCTACTTTTTCCATGTGCAGGTGACAGGAAACTGCATGTGGGTGCAGTTGTTTCTCTTCTCTCATGTTGTGTTTCGCATTTTACTTTCTCATTTTCCTCTTCTCAGCTTTGAGAGAGATCCATTTGTAGAGCCATTAAAAATTCTTGGGTTTGGTACTTTTTGGTAATGTAAACCTCTTCATAAAGTTATTTGAAACTTTCATCACCCCAAGAAAGTTCCCAAATCACTTTCATTTTATAAATTTTGTCCTTGTGAAAATGTTTTTGTGTTCCATTTAGACCTGTGCCAAATCCAGAAGTAGCTTAAGAAGCTCTGCTCCTAGTTTGCTTGATTGATGGATAGATTTTGGTCAAGAAAGATCTACAGCAGAGTTTCTCCCTTTAGGCATTTTGGCAAATCTTCCAAGTACTGTGTTCTTGGCATCTTCCGCTGTCAATAAATGGGAAAGCAATTCTGTTGCAAAGCAGAATTCCTTGGAGATGCCCGTTTGTAACAAGAAACTTCAATCTGCTAATGTAGAACTCATCCAATTCTACGCTTTTATACCCCTAGCCACCATTTTAATAGAATCATAGAATGCATTGGGTTGGAAGGGACCTTCAAAGGTCATCTAGTGGGAGGGACTTTGTCCCCCTGGTCCCCATCTTGTGGTTCTTGTGTGAAGAGAGAGATTGCCAGAGAAGATCGAGGCAAAAAAGTTGTTGAGAACCTCACCCTTCTTGTCTGTTTTTACTAGTTTACCTTTCTTGCTCATCAGTTACAGTACGCTCTCTCCAACCTTCCTTTTCTGGTTGACATACCTGTAGGAGCCCTTCTTGTTATTCTTCGCATACCTTGCCAAGTTCAGCTCCAGCCATACCCTGGCCTTCCTGAACCCATCCCTATACAACCAGGCAGTGTCCCTGTACTCTTCCCAGGATACCTGTCCCTGCTTCCACTGCCTGTGCAATTCCTTCTTGCCTTTTAGCTTGGCCAGTCAGTCTCGACTCAGCCATGCTGATCTCTTCCCTTCCTTGCCTGATTTCTTACATCTGGGGATTGAGAGCTCTTGTGCTCTCCTTAAAGATCTGCCAGCTCTGTTCTGCTCCCATATCCCAGAGGACTGTTTCCTAGGGAGTCCTATCGATTAACACCTTGAGGAGCTGGAAGTTTGCT
>VZZY01019138.1:0-13250 GCA_013400335.1 Eurystomus gularis
GACTTTCCTTAATCTTTCGAAAGGGCAACCATTCTTTGGCCTCATCCAAAGACTTGTCCAAAAGTGATTTTTCCATTTCAACATCAATTTATCTGTTTGTCATCACCCCCTCAGCTGTCTGCATCGGTGTGTGTGCGCTACATTTTGAAAGCATCATCTTTCTGTTTTGATGAAGGCTCTTTGTAGCCTTGCACTGGAATTTCAGAGAGGGAAGAGAGGAGAATGTTATTCCAGTTTTAGATGGTATCTTACTAATTTTTTGCCACAAAAGGATTTCTTGTACATTCAAGCATTCCAGTGATCTCTTAATCTTCTGTAAGTGACTTGCCCTCTATTGGAGGAGCAGCTTATACGGAAAGAGTTCATTTCATGTGATGTTTTCGTATGCATCACTATATATTTTTCTGCCTAAATGCATGCACAAGCACCCCTGGAAACCCCCCCATTGCAGTTTTATTTTAGCAGATATTTGAAGTCTTCAGTTGTCCGGGTAACTACAGCACAGTTTTCCTTGTCACATCCTCGCCATGTCTCTAATTTCTCCCGTTCTGCTCCATGATCCCCAGTAAACCTCTTATTTTCTATAAATCTCCATTCTCCATTAGCATATTCACAAAGTGGTGTGGAGTTCCCTGGAGGTGCAGCTACTTTGAAGAACAAGTGAGGGAGCTAAAGAGAAAGTAATGTAGCAGCATAAGTTTATGAGTATTTATTGTAACTATTGTACTGTAAAAGGAGCAGTAACCTTAAGGCAATGTGAGTTCTCAGTTGTGAGTCAACATAACTCAGGGTCGTTTAGCTAAGGCTGTTCTGTAATCTCTCTTTACATCAGTGAATTGAAGCCTACCTTATAGTAAAAGTGCATTGGCTTATAGTAAAAGTGTTGTAGCTATAATTTACTGTTCTTTTTATGTATTTTTTCCTGTAAACAAGAAGAAAAGGCTATTTTAAATGTAATTAGAGACCTGAAATTGTGGACAAATTTTTGAGGAGTTCCATTTTAAGAATTTTGGTTTTATTCATTTTTATTAATGTAAATAGTTATGTCAAACTTGAAGGTTGGCTCTGCTTTGATCAGGGCTTTGGACCATATGACCTCCAAAAGAAAGGCTTTGAGTAGGGGAAGCTATGTACACATACATATTAGTATTTATCTGACTTTTTAATTAAAATTCTGTTTAGAAAGAAGTAAGCAGGCAGTACTAAACCTTTGTCTCTAATTTCGGGTTTTTGTGATTATGTATTTAGTTTTATATACTTAACTGTGTTAAAGTAGTTATCTCCAGGATACTACCATACACAAAACAGAAATCCTAAAACACGTAGCAGTTTGTTGTCATCTAAAAAGGAGATAATCTCCAGTCTTGTGAGCACAGACTTAAAATATGACCTAATATGAGATTGTTAGAATGTGTTCTTTCAATATTTGGTATTCTGTTTTTATAGATAAGTTATGCATGCTCATCAAAGGGCAGATATCTTTTAAGTGTTTTATATGCTCTGTCTGGAAAGATTGTTATCAAATTATCAACAGATAATGAAAAAAACCCAACCATTTATTTCATTTGAAGATATAAATGCTTACCCCATTTTTAAGGGAAGACTATAACATAAGTCATAAAATCACTCACATTTGTTAGCACTAGGTTAATCAATACATTCTTTACATCCCAAACTAGTTATATATGCTTATTGTGTTCAACACTGCTTCCTATTGCATACTCTTGAGGCAATGTGACAGATCCCAGTGCCAAGATTTTTCCTGTTCATGGGCAACCAGTACAGATGAGTGCATTGCAAGCATCATGATTTGCTCTGTCTTGTTATCAGTTTTAATATTTAATCCCTTTCTGTCTTAGTAATGTATATAATAATCTCTTTGCAAGTGACTGCTTAGGGAATGATGCAGCAATTTTTTTAAAGGTTTGCATGCATTTTCAGCAGAAGGTGGACTAAGTAGCTTTCACAGTGCAGTTTCTTACCCATATAGGTTTGAGATAGGTGGTGGTTGGGGTTTTTTATTTTGAAAAAGTTTATTTTAGCTCAAAGTATTTTATGGCATCACTGTATAGGATGACATTTTGAGGAGCAACAAAGAATTGGAGGCTAGGGTTATTGACCGTGTTTTTAATTTACACACCTGTTTTCAAAGTGAGAGAGTAGAACATGCCAGATTCTGTACACGTTATTGAAGGAGAGCCTGTTTGTGTCTGATACACTAGAGCAATTGTTCAAACATAGATTATAAAGAGAACATGAGCCCTGTAACATTAGGCAAGGTTAGTTGCCTTTTTGACTTACTTTTCACATAAATATTAGTTACACAAGGTAAGAGCTGTCAAGGGCTGAACTAATGTGTTCACTTGAGTCTTAAGAAGCTATTAAAACATTTCCATCCTTTTAAAAATTGAACAGCCATATACTATGTAGAAAATCAAATAGGAAGGTGGCATTACAGGGTAATTTTTTTTCTTTTTTAATATGGTACTGTATTTTGTTTAAAATTTCTTTTGGTCCTATTCATTATTTACATGTCTATACCAATTTTCATGTAAAGCTGAAGACTTTGTATAGAGGGAAGATGGAAGACAGAAGCTAGTCATGTAAGCAGGTTTCTGTCAAAGTTAGGAACAAGTGTCAGGTTCATAGCTATTCCAGCATTCCTCTTAAGAGTTAGGCAATGTAGAAAAGAATGCTTGTGCATTTGTCTTCCTTGTGTGATTTGTTACTGGTTTTTGAAGTGAATATTTTTCTTTCCTGTTCCAAGTATTTTAATATGTACCTGTTAATAAGACTGTTTACCCTGTCATTAACCTGAAACAATGAATACCATCTTCCTGATTATATGAAAAAGTTAACTCTTTCTTGTATAGCATTTACTCAGTCCATAGTCTTGACAATGTGGGATTATGTTGTGTTTCGAGAAATCAGTGATAAAAATAATAAAATAGCTACTTGTAGGGTATTTTTCATAACCCGTCTGGATATCGGTTTGAATGTGAGTAAACAACAATTTATTTTTTTTTTTTAAAAAGCTAGATTTTAAACTTGAGGTAGCAGTTAGAGTTGTGATTCTAAGCCACAGCTTGTATTTTTGGAATAAAAAAGTGCAAGTACATTAAGTGAATGTTAATACCTGTAAAGATCTTTGAACAGGCAATACTGTTTTCAGTTTTATCCTTCTCACTTTTTTTTGTCCTTTCATGTGTTTTGTTTCATTTTTTTAAACTTTGTCCTAGACTACAAATTTCGAAGCACTTCATTAAAAATTCATGAAAAATTTTGAGCTAGCTGAAAATAAGTCAAATGTAGCCACAAGGTGTCACTATAATAAAAGTTTAAAAGACTTAATTTCTTTCTGTTTAAACTCCTTTAGTGAAACTGCTATTCCTAGTATATGTTGTGCTTGTGTACTAAATTTCCCAGGTTTACAGAATCATTCTGGTTTGCTGTTCTTGCTGTAGACAGAGCCAGTACAGAGATGGTACATTAAATCAGAAGGAAACTGTCAATTAATCTGCCATGTTTCATCTGACTGCATGATACTGAATTCTAATTGGAGGAGTATTTACATAATCAGACCAATTCATAGCTTGAAATGTAGTGCTGTTTTGTCAGTAATACCAGGATTTGAAAAAGATAATGAAAGGGGAATAGGGTGAATTTTTGTCTGCATTTGCTGCTATTTTTTTGTCTTAACTCTTCTTGAGATATTACAATCTAAGGGAAGTATTAAATAATTGTTAATGTCTTTTTTTTTTTTTCATATTTCCAGTAAAAAACCTGATCAGTGCCTGTGGAATAATGCTGTAAATGTGGGAAGTTATTTAAGCATATTCTTTTTCCTGTTTTTAAATTTCTTTTCAATCAAAAAACATTGAGATGTTCTAGTACTGGTAGATTGAATTAGCAGTGGTATAATACGTTGAAGTGCTCCGTGTTTCCCTCAAAGTACTTGGCTGCTGTAGAAAGTGTAGAATTATTTTTACTTTAGAAGGTGTACTCATGTATTAAATGTATTTATCAGTGCAGAGAGAATTTCTTGCCTTTCCTTTTAGTAAGCATTGATGATATTGGGTGGGGTTTTTGTTCAGTGCTTCAACAATTTTTGCTACTAACGGTTACACCATTTGTGTTTCTCTGCCTGAGTGGAGACAAATTAAATTTTAGACCCTGTTCCCTGAGCATTGAAAAAAGCAGCATAAAAAGAGTAAATGTTTCTAAATTAAGAAATGTTGGTAGTTGTGCATATGTGAAGAGATGTGATTTTCAAATATAGGCCATACAGATTTTTTTTTCCTTTAATTCTGTTCTTGGCCAGGCAGCCTCAGATACGTGTGCTTTATACTGGTGATGATGCAGTCATTTTCTTTCCTTTTGGGAGAGTCACTCATTGAAATTAGCTACTAATTAAACACCAATGTCTCACTTTCAGCCTTACCAGTAGGTCTCTTACATCCTTACCTGTAGTACATACTCATTTTTCAGTTTTCCTGTGCTTGGTGGAAACTTAGTGGATAGTAACTCTCCAAAAGGTGTTCTGAATATGGTTCGATTTAAGAAGATGTTGAAACAAGTGAGGAGGTAACTCTTGAGGAAAAAGCAGTTGAAATGCTGTCCCAGGTACTTGAAAAGAGCTGAGAAGAAAGCAGTGTCTGCAAATCTAATTTAGGACTGGCCTTTTTAAGCAAGTGATTTTACATCCTCTCCCATCCTTCACTAGAGAATGGTGGTGTTCAGAAAAAGTGCGCAGCCATCCATAAGAAGCTTTTGAGCATTGTTCTAACTTAAAATGCAACCCTACTGCATCACTCACCTAACTGTGATGGGTAGAGTTGCTGACCAGAGCTCTGGTAAGTCTTTCAGTCAGTCTGGAAAGCATTTGAAAAATTTTTCATTACTAAGTCATTAATAAAAGGACTTCTTGCAAATTGCATGATTAAACTTGGGCAACTGAAACAGTCTTTACCTTAGTTACTGCACTGGAGAAATACAAATAGCTGCATAGGCAACATGTTGATTAGTTATTTTATTTGTACTGTGCTTTGGGAAGCATTAACTGTTGTGTAAATATTTTATTTCTAACTGTGCAGATATGCTGATGTTTCAGAGTTTAGGGAAAAAAAAAACCAACCTTGCTGCACAATACAAATTAGCTTTTCTTTGTTTCTGGATAACTGAAATCTTAAAATCATTTCCTAGTACTAATACGATATATAGTACAGTGATAATGTCTAGAGATTAGTAAAAATTATCTTGGTTTGTATTACAGGAACATTATTAAAAGAAGGCAATTTTGAAAGGTCCCTCCAGACCTTTGAGTGTCTTCCCTGGCATTTTTTTTTACAAATCAGTTTTCACTGCAGGCATGCAGTTTGTTGGTTGTGGGTTCGTTTTTTTTTTTCTTTTCTTTTCTTTTCTTTTGAGGTGGGGAGAAGAGTTAATAATTCTTTCTGCTAGAAGGTGATCATATTGAGGCATCTTTATGACATATTTCCAATATCTTGGTTTTTAACTTTGTGAAATAAAAAAAAATTATCTCCTGAAGTCTCCATTTTAGTGGCTAGGTGCTGCTTGATGATCTTTGTATCTACCAGTGTTTAAACATCTTTTTTTCCAGTATGTGTTCAATCTGGCATTTTCTTCTTTTCTTAAGATACAGTGATAGTCTCAGATTTTTCAAACAATGTAGATCATCTACACAGGATCAAGAAAGCTATTGCCTCATCTAGGAAAGAGTGTTTTTTGATTTAAAAGATCCCTTTCTTCATTTCAGGTTATGTATCGTTTTGATCTTAAGCTTACGCTTGTAATTTCAGCTCCAAATATGATCTTAGTGATATAGAAGATCATTCCTGTACAGGCGTAATCAATAACATTTTTCATCAAGAACTTTATCAAGGCAACTTTTTTCTTCTCCAATTCCTTCTGTCTCTGCTATAGCAATTTCAGTTATCCAAACCTGAAGAGACCAACTCAGCTTTGAGGAAAAGCAAAAAAGCTAGCGTGTATTTAAGCTGTTGATGACAACCTGCCGGACAGCTCATCATTTGAAAATGAATATTTGTCTGAAAAAGTGTGTGTAGAGGGGTCAATAGGGTTTGTATAGAAATACCTGCGAAATGTGAGAGAGAGCCTGCCAATGCAGTTTTTTGGATATGAATTATAAAATAGTATAATATATTCTTCTCTTACTTTTTACTTTATAGTTTAGAAGAAGCAATTAACTTTTTAAGATATTGACCGTATATATTGTTCATGTTCAACATAAAAATAAGCAGGGCTTTTTTGTAGTATAGTTAGAATTTCTATATATTCTGAATTTTGATGTATTCATTGTGAGTTTCTCAAACTGTAAATTGTTTCTAGGTCTGTTTTCAACCTGTTTCATCTCATAAAAGAGACCTGACATAGGTGAAAATTATTAGTGGTTATTCAGCTTGACAGTGAGACATAAAGGTACACCTAAACAGTAAATTATCAAATTGTTCATAATAATTATACGGCCAGTTATATTTTACAGTTAATGCTGCAGAAGACAAATCTGTGTTTAAAAGGCATCTTCAACACTCTGTTTTTAAATCCTTTTCTGTGATTTATGTTACACTCCAAGAGCTAAAATTAACTGAAAACTTGACATATATACTTACAAAGACAGGCTTTTACAAAAGGAAATCTTATTTTGCCAAATTTGTAAGAGTTCTGGTTAATTTTAGTTTGTTGAATAGTGATGACCATCTGTTGAAGTTGTTTCATGCCATTGTATAAAGCATTTCTTTTTCCCCGTTTCTCAGCAGATAATGGGCATGGTTTGTTGGTGTGGATCTGAAACACGGCAACTCTTACAAATACCCATTATGAATATTCAAACTGTATACGTAAAACCAAGTAATGCACTTAACGTGAATTCACTTTTCAGTTTCTTAGTTTATAAAGCCATCTGTTAACCAACATCATGCCAGTCTCAATTATGGAATCATTTGGATGATGTTAAAAATTTCAGAGTAAAGCAAAACTTGAACTTGATTCTGTGTTCACAAACCTCAATTTGTCTTGTGTGTAGCACTTTAAAAAGTTATAAATGAATGTATGAATGGGAAAGTCATAAACTGCTTTATTCAGTGTAATCTTTCTCCTCAAAAGAAGCTTGTAGAACTGGTGTTGAACTTAAGCTTCTTGAGCTTGGTCTGTACTTGCTCTCCCTCATCTCAGTTTCAGTTGACAGGATTAGGCTGATGGTTCCATTCGATGCAGCTTTTAAATAGTTTTCTGTTCCATTAAGTGAATGTTCACCTTCTAATATGGAAGATGATAGGACAAAAGCAGTTGAAAATGAAAAAATCAAGCTGAAAAGACCAATAAATAAAAATGAACAAATTAGGTGCTTTAGAGAATCAAATTTATAGGAAATAGGATATGTGAAAGTGTGCATAAGCATATTCAACTGACAGAAATGAGTGAGTGAAGGAAAGGGAATTAATGGAAGAGAGACATCACACACACAAAATGCGTTGGGAAAGAAAATCAGTACAAGTGAAAAAAGTTTTAAAAGATAGTGTTTTTTACAGTAGGTGTAATTATAGGAAAAACCACATGTGATTTTCTTGTTTTCAGGCTGCTGCAGGAAATTTCCTATCGTAGGAAATGAGAATGCAGCAGTTATTTTCATGTTTGTGATGTCTTCTGAAAGAGAGAGTGATCTTTGTAAAACATCAGATCAGGTTTTGATTTTATCATGAAGCAATTTTTACAGCTTTATACTTTCATACTTGTTTTTCATTTGTATCATTAGGACAGATATTTCCTGGAGATGTAATAAAGATGTTGGAAATTTTAGTTACTGTCAGTAACATTGTCAGTGTTCAGTAAAGTAGTGGCTTCATTAGTTTTCTTCATACCATTTTCACTGTTTTTTTTTATGTTGGGGAATAACAGCAGTGATGAAAGGTGCGTGAGATACTGATTTCTATATTGGTATTCTGTTTCATTCAGTTATGCTGTCTCTTGTAATGGCAAATTACCAAGTTGGCTAATCAAGCTGCATTCTTATTAAAAACATAAGTGCCCTGTTGAGTCAGATCAACAGGCGCCTTGCCCTCTGTCCTGTCTCTGACCCCGAGAGCAGGGGGTGCTGGTCAGGGAGGGCCTGTGAGCCCAACCATCCTGGGTTCTGTTCTCCTTACACTCCTCTGATTCTGTAGTATATGCTTATAGATTTGTTGTCAGTTCTTTTATCTGAGGTCCTTCACTGATTGAGCTGTTACCAGCTGCTTTCACAGCTCCTAGTGGCAGCACATTCCAAAAGCTCATTAGCTTCTGCATAAAGAAAGTGGTTTTACCTGTTTAGACAATTCTTTCACTAGTTTGTAACTTCTAGTTCCAGTATTGTGGGATCTGGTGAATAACAGCACTGCATTTACCTTTCCACTCAGTCTAAGATTTTGTCAATGTCAGGCATAGCCCCTTCAACCATCTCCTCTTTGGTTCCATCTACTCTGTTGCTTTTATAATTTTAGGTGATCTTCTCTATACCTTCTGTGACTCTGCTATGTATGTCCTGAGGTGTGGAGACCAGAACTGTACACAAGCGGTTGAGATATGAGCACACCAAGCTGTTAGAGTGACAGAACAGCACAGTTTTGTTCTCTGCACCCTTGCCAATGATGTGCAATATTTCTGTGATCTGCCCATGGCTTCTCACAACCAAAAAAAGCTTGCTTTGATCTGCAGACTTGGAGACTGCACTGATGAGAACTTTAGGCTCATTAGTTCCCAGTTTATTTGGGAGCAAGATTATCAATTTCGTGACTATTTTTTTTCTTGATATTGATAGTATTTTGCAAATGGAAATTTCTTTGGCTTTCACAGTTCCTTGCCTAACTGTGAGACTCACATGAGGCTCGCAGTTTTGTTCAACTCTTGCTTTGAAGCTTTAAAAAGTAAGATTTGGAAGTGTTTCTTTGAGTTGAAGTTGATGCGCTGCTTACGAAGATTAGTTCTCTGGTATACTTTAGAAGCTAAGATCTAATGTGGGAGTTTGTTTCTTTTCCCCAAAATTTCACTCTAAACCTTGGATTTTCTCAAGTTACACAGTATCTATTTTGGGGGAGGAGGATGAACATGCAAGACTTCTAATTTTTTTTTTTTTTTAAGTAGTTACTAGAACTGTATAGTCTTTTAAAATGAGTGAAACATTCTTAAATTTTAAAAATAATGATCTAAATAATTGTTAGTTAAATAATTTAACTGTTAAAAATATTTGTTGGTTGTTTTGCAGATTTATTTTTAAGCGGTTACAATTCAATTGGTTTGGAAAAATCCTGAAAAGCCCTTATGAATTTGAAGAACTTTAGTTTTTTCTGAGATACCTGTTTTTTCAAATATGTAGGATTTCTATGTGAGGAATTTATGCTAACTTTCAATGTCATTTGACCTTGTGTGTTAATTTTTGCGTTATCAGATGCACTCTTTTTATGTCACCAAAATTTGGATAATATAGTTTAAAAATAACTTCGTTTGAAAGGGCAGTTAGTTTAAAAGAGAGTAATATGTTACTGTTTCTGTAAGAGGCTTTTTAGAGTCTAGAAATTAAGATTTTAAATGTCACCTTTGGACATTTTTAAAAATGAGGAGTAAATTATCAGTACATAGTCTTAAGGCATACAGTCAATCTTAACTGTACCTTAAGGTGTTTCCATACAGCAGCTATGTTGTTCATAAACAACATAGTTTGTGATAAAATTCAATTCTAAGAACTACTGAGCTTGGCTATTTTTTTTTTTTTTTTAATTACAGTGTCAGTAGCAGGACAATTTTCTGTGTAAATGAGTATTTATGAAGACTTTCAGTGATGTTGGACAATTTTAATCCTTTTTTTCAGTTTAACTAGTGATGTTAATGTTTTCTTTGGAGAGCGAAGATGTTTTTTGCCTTTTTTTTTTACTGGAGTATTCTGTATTTTAACAGGCAGGAAAAAGAAATCTGTGTGAAACACTGTGTGTATGCATCGACACTCTTCCCTTTCAGGTTGTATTTCATACCCCCTTTTTTTTTTTTTAAGAGAAGGATCTAATGTATATTTAGATGAAAACTGATTTTAAAACCTCAGTAGATCAAAATGGAATGAAGGGCTGGTAGACATTATTGCTGATGATTCTAGTTTGTAGTACATTATAAGGCATATATTACAGCCGTAAAGAGAGATGACTTCTGTGGCATATTTCATCTTGCCTTCATAGATAAATGTGTAAATGAAAGGGAAACAAATTGTTTCAATATGGCAAATCTATATTATTTCTTTGGAGGGAAAATGAATGAAATTGAAATAATTCACTCTTGGGTGAAACTAGAAACTATAAATGTATTTTATCCTCTTGGTGCGGATTGACATACTGCAGATTAGTAATAAGAGAATGTGTCTTGTGTCATCAACAGTAGTCAGGCAAGTTCACGAGTACTGAATTACAGTCAAGAAAAAAGAGGTTCACTGTACTCATGTAATTTACACAGAAAAGGTTGTAATTCGTCATTTCAACAGAAGCTGCTGCTCAATGTTAGAAAATTCATTTTTTCAGACTTCTCAAACTTCTTTTTATCCTTTGTATTATGGAAAGTTTGTAGTTACCTGTGCCTCGTTTGCATCGCCTGTGCATCACTTGATTTCTACGAAGATACTGAAGGCTCTTTACTGTCCTCTGGCACATGGGCGTGTGTTGGCGCTATCACATCTAGCACCTAACAGGTCTTCCCCACAGATGTCGGGAAATAAATGTAATAATAAGGTTTGGTATTTAGAGTACCAAAACTTTTTTCGTTTCATATCACTGCAAATAAAATCAAATCCAAACTATTCTGATCATTCAAAAGAGTTATCTTTCTGTCTTGTTGATGGACATGGCAAAGAAGCTAGAAAATGCCTGTCTTCTAGAAATGTTAGTTGGTTCTCAATTCTAACTCGCACAGTTTGATTTACAGAGTAATAGTATACCAAAATACGTACCAACATTTCATCCTTCTTTGACAAAAAAAATTAGTTCCTTTATGTTTTTTGTAACTGGTTAATTATTAAGAATTCTTCTGTTACTATGACTTCAATGAAAAAATTAGGAGGCTATCCTTAAGCCAGCTTTCCTTGTGTATCTGTTTGTTTCTACCATCAGTGTGAATGCTGGAGAAGTGCAGATGCTCACTTTAGTTCTCCTGTGATGCTCTTCAGAGAAGCGTGCTACTAGTTATTTAATTTTCTGGTACATGAGAATTGTTTGGAGACCACTAGTGTGAAATTTGTAACAGAATTGTATAATATTTCACAGAAATAGCCTGCCAAGGGTAAAGGTTGGCTGACCTCAGTAATTCTAGAGGCTAATGCAAGGTAACAAAAATTGCCAGAGGAGGCTCATCTTGCTACATTGTACATATAATTAATAGAGAGCAGAAAACCTCTTCCCAGACTTGGCAGAGAGGACAAATCTCAATGTGATGTTTTGAATGCCTTTTAAAGCAGCCTTTTTATATTCACTGATAGTGCTAGGGAACCTTGGGTGACTATTCCCACAACATAGCTCCTCCAGTTGCATGCCTGCAGCTAAATGATGTGAATAATTCCTCTTTCCTTTGGGAATTGTTTCTCGTTAGTAATGAGTGTTCATGAACTGGAGATAAGCACATGATGGAAGAGATTAATACTTCTTTTGAGGAATATTAGTACAAGGGCAAGGTACATGTAAGGCTTATGCTCAGGAAATGGCCATTTGATTGATATTGGGGAAGAAATTACTATTGGAGGGAGGACCCTATAGCGGCCTTCCAGTACTCAAGGGCATCTACACGAAATATGGGGAGGAACTGCTTATCAGGGAGTGTAGTGATAGGACAAGGGGTAATGGTTTTAAACAGAAGGAGGGTAGATTTAGATTAGGTATTAGGAAGAGATTTTTTTACAGTGAGAGTGGTGCAACACTAGAACAAGTTTCCTGATGGAGTCGTGGATGCCACCTCCTTGGGAGTGTTTAAGTCCAGGTTGGATGGGGCTTTGAGAAACCTTATCTAGTGGAAGGTGTCCCTGCCTATGTCAGGGTGGTTGGAACTAGATGATCTTTAAGGTCCGTTGCAACTTAAACCATTCTATGATTCTATGATTTGCAGAAACAGTGCTCTGAGTTTAATTAGATATGCATCACTTAAGCTTTTGAGGGGAAAGAAATGGCACAAATGAAGTATAGAGGATGTAGGTAGGAGGTGGAGGTGACAGGATGGCTTGTCAGCTAGGATAACCTTGGATTTCTATACATCAAACATCTACGGTAGGTGAGGCACATGTGCAAGGGAAAACCTAAGTGCTGTGACAGAATAGCGCTTAGGCTTGTATTTGGTAAACTGAGGAAATCATGGGACTCTGGAATTCATCTTTTAACTGCTGGTAAGTCTAGACTTATTCAAAGGCAATGGACAGTCTGCGTTTTACTGGCATTTGTTTCTATATTGTGGTTATTTTGTATTTGTCATTATCAGAAACAAGGCAACTGAGATGAGATACTTGAATTTTGGAGAGAATCTGTTTTTTGTGTTTTTTATGACAAGTTTGCTGAATTATCACATGCTTTTAATAAAACGTTTGGGTCTGTTGAATTAAAAATTTCTAAGTTGGAATTATCCAAAGATGCATTTTAGACACAGTATTAGTTTATGTCTAAAATTAATCTAAAAAGGCATTTAGCAACTAGGGAGTTGACTGAACACTTCTTCAGTACCAGAAGCTTGTTTAGTGCACTTTTCTTCCAAAAATTACTGTTAAAGAATCCTCAAAATCATAGGCTAAGAAAAATTGCTTGAGGCGATGCACAGAATGCAAACTGAGTGTCTGCCCTGGTTGGCCTGTTTCCTCTATTAGCTTTGGCAACTACTGAACCTCATTTAAAAATGTGATGCGTTGTTCTGTGTGTTTTGGGGGTAATGGCTTTTAAACATTTTTTTATGGGAGGTGGGGAAAGTGAGAGAAAGTACTGTTCTTGACCAGCCTTTAGCATATTTGGAGGGCTTCACTGGTATATAATTTAGAAAGTCTTTTAAAAATAAATTATTTTAAAATACATCTTTTCTGTTTACTCTGTTTGGACTTACTTGGCACTTTTTCTCATTTTTGTACTGTGGATGGACCACTGCTTGAGCTATCAGAAACAAACTACCTAATTCATTTAGTGGTTACATCTACTGAAAAAAAAAGGGGGGGGGGGGGAGGGGGGGATTTAGGG
>VZZY01019138.1:13258-36819 GCA_013400335.1 Eurystomus gularis
AAGGAGGCATCTAGGCATTGGAGAACATCTGTTAGCCCATTTTATTTTGAAGTAGGCTCAGTGGTACATTATTTCACCAAAATGGCAATTTTAAATTAATAATCTAATCTTTATTATGTAGTTTCATGTCTTATATTGCATGCAGTTGCCATGATGCAGTTTAAGAAGTTTAATACATGCATCGTCTTCTCTATTACCTAAAAAGGAAATGTTTCAGGATGAAAATGTTATGGTCATTATATCAATATCTTAAGTGCAGGTGGGAGGAATTACTATTGATCTAATAGATTTAATAGCTCATATTCCAAATCTATGGAATACAAGTAATATTTTGCAGCTGAATAACTGCTGATTGTAATCTTCCAAGCAGAATTCTGAAAGCAGCTGTAAAACTGGAAAATTACATTCTTCACTTTTTTCTCTTTGTTCATTTTAGTGACTTATATCTGCATAAGGAGCTAAATTATGTATTTTATTTCATTCTTGGAGGTAAAAATTTGTTTGGGGTATTAAAACTAGGGACTGTATGCAGTTACCATGGAAATTACTTGAAGTAGTTTCAGTACTGAGGAGAAAACAGAGGTCACGACAGGAGTCAGAAACAATGGAGAGAGCTTCTATACAAGGTGCATTGGATCAGGCTGATAGGAAGAGACTGAGCTCTTTAGTTCTCTCTGCAGTGTTTTTCCTATTTCTAGGCCTTTATGAAGGAGAGAAGAGATTTTTTTTTTCTGGAGTCCTCTGAACATCTGGTTTACTTCCTTCTATACTTTTCTCCTTCTCCTTCCAGCTTCTGGTTTTCAGAACTGATTGTTTTCTGTTTCAAATGTTGGCTAGAAGAAATGGCTTCACAGTACCGTGAAGCTTTCCTACCCACTTAGACTTTCAAGGAGAACTTTCATGTTGACTTTGTAGTTATCTTGATTTATGGTTGAGAAGCTTAGCTACAGACATACCAGTTCTTCAGTTACTGGTAAGCTTCAGCCCAGTTAATAGTGTGGTTTCATGGAAGATGGCTAAAATACTCTTAGACTGAGTGAGACAAAGTTCCATGAAGATGAGATAGACTAACATGTTTCATCTTACTGATGCAAGACTTGTCATAAAAGGGGAATATGTACAAATTAGCATCACTGCAGGGGGAGAAAATTTTTTTGTGGTTTATGTTTTGTTGTGAGTGATGTTTCAGGTGTTCAGACATGGTGCTTTAGAGTGGACTTCTTCCGTAATAATTATAGGTAAATATTTTCATAAGTTACTAGATAAAGGAGTTATAGTGAGTAGTGAAAATAAAGCGATAAACACCAGTATCTAGAACAAAAATGGGGAATTCTTATCCAGATATTCTGAAATACACTTATGCTTTTCACTTTGACACAGCAGGTTTTTCTTCTTTTAATTTTAAGATTTAGGAAGGAACTAGGCAAGAAATTCTGTGAGCTTCATTGCCATTATCTAATTAGAATATATGGTGCCATACTTGGAGACACAGAGGGAGGGCGGTCTTAAAAATAAAGTTGAAAATTTTACTGTTTGTACAGTTGTGGCCACACTGTAGTATTAGAAGAATTGTCATTTATAGTTAACTGTAACGTTAAAGCTTTAATGAATAATAATTTATTCTGAGGTCACTGGAGTAATTTTTGCTGCTCATTTTCTAGAATACAGTTTTTGACAACTTCCAAGAGTACAAAACTTGAGCAACTACGTGAATTCTGTGGTCAACCATGATACAACAGTTTGTAGGTACTGTGTTAAGGTAAAATTGGTCAAAGGGTGTCAACAGAATTAGGGAGGATGCTTTGTTGTTGTGAAAACAAACTAATATTGATGCTAGGTAGGATTTGGAACTGTTTCAGCAAATGAAATGGCAGATGCATATGGCAGGTAGTCAAGATTATTTATAAAGTGGTTTTGTGCATCTTTGGAGTATATAATTGGATTAATGCATAAATACAGGATAATATAGTTCTCATCAATGTCACTCTGATTTACTCTCAAAGTTAATGTCAGAAAATCGGTCTGATAATTGCTGTATTTAAAGGGAAACAAATGCTACACTATTTTCTTTCTTGATCCCAATTTTACGGGTCTTACTTGAATAACAAAATGGTTATTTCATCCTAGATAAAGGCAGCTGGCTTTCTCCAGACTTTTTTAAAAAATACAGTATTAGCCTGATCGGGGGATTAAATAAGATCTGAAGAACTGTGTAGCTTGTGAGTCTCAGAAGAGATTGGAGAGGTTTAGAAAGCTTCAACAGAAGACGGGAATAGGAGGATAAGCTTTTAAAACTGAGAGTATTAGCCAAGGACCAAGTAAGCTGTATATGGAAGGCAGGTTTTGGACCAAGTATTATGTGCAAAATACAGAAACGTGACTGTGCAAGACAAGCCTCGAGAATGCTTAGGGATGATGAAAAAAGCTTACAGAATTTATCTTTCTGCCTAGAAATAGTTTATTTCTGATAACTATTGTAATAAACTGTTGAAACCTTTTCAAGTAGTGTACAACTACATCTCAAAAATAGTGAAGTAAATAGTCCCAATGTCCATTTGTTAGTTCTGTAATGAACTGCCACAGTTTGGCCACATTCATCCTATTAAACTCCTTTCAGTTTCCAGAATAGGTTGACCGTCCTCATTGCCCATGGAGGGAATAGCTTCTGGCCCTTACGACCCTCACACAAGTCCTGCTTGAGAAGGGAGGGCCAGTTGGGCTAGGCTGGAATCATGCCAGGGACAGGTCTAACACTTTAATAGTATTAGTTTAATAGTAGGCAGTATGTCTACTTCCATTTGCAGATGACCTTGAAAGTGAATAGTGTAGCCAGAATAATCACAAGACTGAACTGTGGAAGAGGTTTTTCCTCTGCTTTTGTGCACCATCACTGCTGTGCAGAACAGAGGAACGTCTTGGAGGTAGTGGATATAAGATGGAGGCCATCAGGTCCATTAAAGACATGGTTTCAGTTTGTTTGAACAGAGTGTTTTAGAGGATGTGAAAGCTCTTTGCATGAGGTTCAACTTGTTAAGTGATTCATTGAAGAGCTTTGGTAGTCATTTTTCTGACATGCCAAAAGCATCTTAGTGTAAGCTGTTGAATGACACAGTAGATATGTGTGAACTGTTTAGATATTTTTGTTTTCTATGATACAGAGTGAAACAATAAAGGATGTCACTCATAATTTCTTTAGGTTTTGTAGAGTGCATAAATAATACTTTAAAAAATGTAGATCTTCTTAAAAATTTATTTAGCTTGTAGTTATCGTCCTCTTGCAGATGAGAGAAGTAAAGCTAAAAGATAATAGCTAATTTGCCACTGTTTGCAGAACAAACTAAAACTGCAAAGTTTTATTTTTAGTGCTTGAATGAAGGGTATGGATGCTGTATATTAAATAGGTGCAATGAATATTATTTGCTGGATTTTTAATAGGATATAAGATGCGTAAGTGAGTGAAGCAAAACATGTATTCAGCAACTGGCAAATCCAACTTTGTTTCTGCGCATGCAGGGAATATGAAGCGCAGCGTCAGTTACTCTTCTGTAGAAAGCTTATCCTCTGGCCCAAGTCAAGATTTAATATTTTAAAATCTTTTCTGTTTTGATCTTTGCCATTTTATTAATCCCAAGTTGTCTAACATCTCTGGGCTGCTTTTAGGGGGATGGAATGAATGATGAAACTGCAGAGACCCTCTCAAGGGGATGGTGAAGCATGAGAATTAACTGCCTTTACAGATCGAGAAACCTTGTGGTAGCATATTGCAGTGATAGAGTTAATATTCAGTTAAATAAAAGTGAAAGAGGAGCAATAGTGCAAGGGAAGGAGTGAAAAATTAAGTGGTATCTTTTTAGAAGTCTGCCTTATTGCTGCCTGCATTGCTCCTTTGGGATTTTTCTATTGAGTACAAGAAAAACAGCAAGCTCTTCTTGAAAAACCCAAGATGAAATTACTGCCATAAATTTTTATATTTCTTCGTGGTGTAAAATCTTAATTTAGATGGGGAGGGTTTATTACCAGTGTTTTCCTGGCATGGCTAAGTTCAATTAATTTCACATGACAAGCTCCAGGGTTTTCTTTCTCTCCTCCCTCACAGCCCCCACTTCACAATGTGTGGAAAGTACAATTTGTTATTGGTTTGCCTTGGGCTCCGGAGACCTCATTAAGGGCCCAAAAAGGGTTTCTATCTCTGCTGTTGGATGGGTTTCTGTTGAACTGGGGCCATTTGCATTCTCACATGGAAAGGAGTACAAGGGCTGGAGGATGAAAACTGTTACATTTCTATTGCTTGCCTGTTGATAAAAATGATGATACCAGATTTTAAAAGTTTTTAAAAAACCTCTTTAGGTTCTAGTGTTATACTAAAATTTGCAGTGCAGAGGCAGATCAGCTTTGAGATGGGAATGTAAGCAGGAAAACTCAAGTCACTCTTGTTCTGATGGTTTGTATGCAGAATGCCCATTTGTTTGACGGTAAGGAAAGATGCCAGCAAAATACCACAATACAGTTCTGAGACACCATCTTAACACTTCAAATTCTTGTTCCTATCAAAATGCTGTAAGAGCACCTCTTGGAAGCAAGAGACTGGGCTTTTTAGTCTGTACAGTAGTTTAAGACACTATAATGGAGCAGTAAGCATGTAAGAACTATCATATCTGCACAGTGTATTTTTATAGCAAAAGCCAAATATGCCTGTGAGAAACTATATATTCCATCCATATAGCATTTTTAAGGTTTAACATGGAGTGTACATAGTCATATGTTACTTGCACTAGCAAGTGAAACTGTCTTACATATTTAACCCCACATAGGGTACTGCATTCTAATTTAAAGCCTTCTTACTGATGTAAAATAAAGTAGGAGTTCAATAAAGCTGATTTTCTTATATAAGCGATTGATTACCATACTCTTTTCTCTGGTGCTGTCTTGCACACAGTAATGTATAGCAAATGTAGAATTGATTGTGCCTTTAGTATTTTCACAGTATTTCACAGTGTTTGCAGTGGCAGTATAAAGCACCTACACACACATGCATCTATATATACATGAAGACACACACATAAACCTATATAAGGATTTTAAGACTACCTTCAGGAAGATTGAATAAAGGTCCTTTACAAATACAATCAATAGTTGTTTTAAGTTCACATTGTATGCTGGAATAATACTCAGTTTATACATGTAATACAACATATAATTGAAAAAGTTGCTTACAATTAAGATCAATCTGGGAATATTGAATGTCTGGTTAGCTAGATACCATGTGCAATAATACTTCAAAACAAAAGCTTTTATAATCAAAGACTTTAAAAAATTGTTCTTTCTATCTTGATGGACATGTATCTGAGAACTACAATTTTATGTTAAATAAAATGTAATACAAAATTCAGAATAAAGTACTGATAAATTTCCCTTCCTAAATTCTCACTTCTGAAAACAATTGCATTTTCATTGTTATGTACTCCTTAAAATTAATTCCAATATTAAAAATGCTTCGGAAAATCATTTAATTTAGAATAAATATTTTCTGTAAAGTTTTAAAAAGGATTAACATGGATTTTTATGGCATCAAAAAGCCCACTTTCTTCTTTTTTTGAGGTAGAATCCTCCAGTATGTAGTTATTACTCTGTTAAAAATGAAAACTAAATGGTACAAATGGTTCTAGCAGGGACTAGATAGTAGGAAAAGTTCTTTATGGGGAGGCAGTTCTTGTTTTAAACTTGCGCTTTGACAGTGATCAGTGCTTTATCTTACTGTGGAAATACAGGATTTTTTAATTATTATTAGATTTCAAGAATTCTGCTATTTTAAAACCATCAGAATATTTATAATACAACTGTTGTTAAAAGTAATTAGCTGTGTTTCCAAAAGCTGTCATGAGCAGTGAGTTCATAAAGAAATCCCAATGCAGGTAGTTCTCTGACACTCTGGATACCTGTTAGAGACTGGTACACTCCAGGGCTGATTTTGAATGTGTTATTTTCTAGAAGTTGTGAAACCACAATACTTATGTGCCAGAAATACCTGTTTAGTGCCAGGGTAGCTTTTCAAAACAATAAATATGCACCTTTTACCTTCAGCGAATAAGTTTGGAAAAGTCTAACAGGAACTCCTGATAGAATTGACCAGAGTTTTCAGGAGGATGTTGAGAAAGCCTCTATTCCCAAAAAGAGTTGCTTACTCCTAGTTCATGTAAAGAGAGAAGTGTCTTCTTCTCCGGAGACCTTCCCCTGTGGCCTGCCCTAGGTGAACCTGCTCTGACGGGGGTTGCGCTAGATGATCTCCAGAGATGCCTTCCAACCATTCTGTGATTCTGTAAAAAGGTTTAAAAATAATTGGTTTTAAAAGTTTTAAAAAATTAAGAAATATTCTGGTTTATTAGGACTTTTTATAGCTAGTCTCTGGATTGTAACGTCAGCTGGAAATACATATCAGTAGTCAATAATGCTTCAGAGCTTGTGCATTTAAGTTTTAGGCATGCAAAGAAACTAACCCAACGGAGGGGTTTTCAGTAAGTTGTGTAGCACTAGGTGATTCCCTGGTTCTAAATCTTGGATTCCTTTCGTGAAGCAAGATCAATTTTTAGATATGTAAGTTCTTCTTTTGTCTCTCTAACTCTTGTGTTTGCCTTGCTCAGAGCCTGCTCAGCCCTTGCTGTCAGCAATAAAGTATTTGCTGTTGCAATACAGTGTTTGCTCCCAGCTGATGGAAAGCCTGGTGGGCCTATTAAGGGACGTACCTCACCAAACCAGCAGAGCTCTAGTTTTCTGTTTGGAGTGCTGGATAGGAGATAGCAAGTGCACCCAAATATACTTGTTTTATTGTGAAAAAAATCATGTTTAGAAAGTGTAATTCTGCATGTGATAATGCTTAAGAATGGGCCCTTTAAACAACAAGGAACTGACAAATGTGGTAAATTGCTACAGCTTCTATACTCTGACTATAATCCTTTCTAATCTAACCCTTCCATCTTGTTTGAAAAAAAGATGGGGGGGAAATCCCAGTCTTCAGGTTTTTAATCATGCTTTGTAGTTTCTTTTATAACAAAGTATATTGGAAGTCAGATGCTCATAATATTTGTTTTTAATGATTTTTAAGAAAATACAATGTAACCTCACTATTAGTGGCTCAGAATTGTTATAGGTAGTTATTAACATAATATTTACAATTTTGTAAATGGCTAAATTAATTGGTTAAAATGGATGAGCCAGGCTTGTCTGCACTTGTTCTGTTGCCAGAATGGAGTCAGTATTTTACTTAACATCCGGAAAAAATGCTTGATCCCAGAAATGAAAGCTCAAATAGTTTTGAGCAGAAGTTCTAGCACAAAGTGAGAGTTTAGGAACTAGCAAGTCCTGAGTCATTAAATGACAACATGTGGTTTGTTCCATTTCAAACACGGTTGAGTGTCAGATGAGTTTATTTAATGAACATGGATATGAGTTGATCTTGCATTTAATATAAAGGGGTTTTTGCTTGTATCACTAATATAAATCCGCACTGCTGAGCGTAAGGATCCTGTTGAAAATACGCTGTTAGAAGAAGAAGAGAGTGAGCTGATTGGAAGATGACTAAATTCCTCTGCAGTTTTGCAGAAACCAACCCTATATCTTTATCCCCAGATGATAGATGAGTAGATCTGTGTTGACATTTGCAAAAATAATATTTATCTTAAAAGAAAATTACTTCTAAAAACATAAAATAAAATATTATAGCTCACATAATTTTTGTGCAGATTAATGGAAATAGATAATCTTTGTCTTTATATGCACTATGCACAATTTTTTATATATATAACATAGCTTGGCTACACATTTGAGTATCCAAATCCACATTTGTAACCTATGTATCATCAACCTCATGGAAATATATTTCAGAAAGAAGCATACGTGCAGATGAAAGAAACTGTTTTGAAGGAGTTCAAAGTGTTTTGTATGTATAGGATATGCTTGAAATCAGAGAATGTACATGGAGAGTTATGCGAATGCTTCTTGGTTTGTTGTTTGTAGAATATCCTACAATTATATAAAAGATATAATTTAAAGAAAGCTTGAAATGTTATTAGATTCAGCATCAGTAGTCTTCACAAAGATATTTTTTAAATTGTCATGACAAAGGTTTTTCATGTGAGAGATTGTGAAGTAGTTAAAAAACAAAACAAAACCAAAAAAACCCATTAGCAATGAACTATAACACAAAAATATCAAAAAAACACCACAAACACACAAACTGTTTCCCCAAATAATGGTATTTTTTCCTCCAGTGTAAGTAACATAGATGTAAATTAAGTCCTATAAAATTATAATTTAAATGATAAATTCTTCAGTCAGATGGAATTGTTCCAAAGACTTGGTTGACTTGAACATCTTTTGCCACTAGAGAGTGCTATGCAATAACTAAAATTTTTTCTTTCCAGGAAAAAAAATTCTTCAATTGCATCCTTCCTTCCTCACATTAAACAGAGATATTATTGATATTCTTCCAATGGCAAGTTAATTCCACTTAACATGCTGGCTCTATCCGTAGAAACTTGTTTGAACAGCAGCAATGGTTTCATTGTAAGTTATTTACAATTTTGAGGTTATAATTTACTCAAATTCATGTAATTCTGTATTTGACTACATCAAAGCAAGATGCTGCTGACATAGTTTTTAGTGTGTACATAAAAAAAACCAAACAACAGACCACAACAAACAAACAAAAACCATCAACCAAAACAGAAAAAAAAATGCCAACAACCTCCCCAAAACCCCAACCAACAAAAAAACCACCCCAAACCCCTAAAATAAGACTTTCTAATTCTTATTTTGCAGTCAGGTTCATGAGAATCTACCTGGAAAGAAAGTTTGAAGATAAACATAGTTTTGAAGATTTTCATTTTTAAAATTGGTATTTTCTCAATGGTCCCATTCTTTTCTTCCTTCTCTTCAGTTTTTTAGTTGCTTATACTTTTTCCTCTGTTTCTTTTTTAGTAGACTTACAGACAAGAACCGAAGCAAGTGCTGATTTGATGTAGATAGTTGTTTCTACTAAATCTTGATTTTACAGACCAATTGTATTGGTTTTTTTAATCTATATGGTTCTTCTGTTGAGTAGAAATGAATGTTGTTTGCTGAAATAAAATCAGTGTAATTGCCAAACGAGGGACTAAAATGTTGACTTATAACTGGAACTCCTGTCTCCCATTGTTTAAGTTAAAACCTCAGCATTCAAGCCTATTCTGGTGTCTCATCTGGAATATTTTTGCTATTTGGTGTAGAATTCAGGTAAGAAAGTTGTACAGAAGTACTTTATTGTGCAGTTTTTAAAGGTAGGAAGTAGGTTCAGACAACTACTAGGCTGCGCTAAGAGTCTTGGCTGTTTTTCTTATTTGGATTTCAATAGCTTACTTTGGGTGAGTGCTCGCTAGTACAGTATTTTGTTAGCCCAAGTCCATAGCTACAGCAGTTGGAAAAAAACCCAGATGTTCCCAAAACTCATTATCGACAGTAAAGGTACAGCCAGAAAAGACATAGTCATTTATTTACTTGGAGAAGGGTCAGGGGAAATCATGGCATGTTTAATCACTACACTCTGGGTAGCTATAGGATGCCTCATCTGGGAGTGCCCATAAATAGAAAGAAAAACTAGTTATCTGGTTTGCTGAAGTAGAGGTTTGATACATGTTTTTAAAACTATGGTATGTCAGCCA
Source organism: Eurystomus gularis (assembly GCA_013400335.1). Taxonomy (NCBI): domain Eukaryota; kingdom Metazoa; phylum Chordata; class Aves; order Coraciiformes; family Coraciidae; genus Eurystomus; species Eurystomus gularis. The sequence goes on from VZZY01019138.1 coordinate 22,951, forward strand.
AGACTCCCTCTGCCCTCACCAGTTTAAGCATTTCCCCCAGTGAATCAAATGCTTATATACCACATGTTCTTTTTGATTTTCTAGCCTCTTCAACCAGATCATCAAACTGACCTTAAATGTCTTTATTCTGTTTTGTTTGCCATTTTAAAAATCTTGGTATAAGGCTTTGGGTAAGGTCTGTTATTTCAGTTTTGATTACTTTCAAAGTTGTGGTAATCAGGGTTCTTTCAAATTCCTCTTTACTGAAGCTCCCTATAGAGTCATCACTAATGATCTCTAGTCTGAATGAGGAACAGCAGTGATGGTACAGCCACCTGACCCAATTTTCCAGGTGCTCAGGGCACTTCAACATGCCTCTGTTTTTCTTGTCACACACAGAAATAATATTTAAGAAAGCTCAAGACAGAGTGTGCAATGGAAGTAAGAGTGAATGTTGCCATATGTCTTCCCATACACAGGTACATGACACAAAGCTCAGTGCAGCCTGTTACGATTATGTACTGAACATATTTCTTACTGAACTTAATTTTACAATAATTCCTGACAACTACGAATTTATTTTAGGGTGAGTTTTCTTACATAGTAACAGGTAACTTACAGGTTGTTTGATAAGAAATACAGCGTTACCAGTTTGACAGATAAGCTGTGATGTAATATAATCTTTACATTTCCTGAAGAGATTTTCTGCTTTAATCAGACCTGAAATGGCATAACATGAATAGGAACAGTTGTGTCTTGGGGAAAGAACTAATGAATGTTACTACTAAATTTTTGACAAAGGATAGTTTTCTTAAGCTATACATCTCTTTAATAATGTATTTTGATGTTTTCTATGCGTTTCGACGTTTCAGGGACATTTATGTTGCAATTTGTCTAACACTCACACTTTAGCAATTATGGAAGAAAATGCCTACTTTGTTCCCTTTTAAAGAAAAGGAAAAGAACATAAAATATATATTAACAATGCCGCTTGTGTGTAGGATTCTGATGCTTAATTGGGTTTTATAAAGGAGTAAATTTTACTGTATTTCATGAGTTGGACTTAAGTGAGTTCAGCTTTGTAGGGATGTGTAGAAATAGCTAGGGTAGCTTAAATATTGGAAAGCATATAACATGCATGTGATGTTCCGTCTATGTCAATTGCTCTGCACTTAGTATGACCTGGTGGCCTGAGTAAGATGGTTTTGGAAGTACAGCTGCCTGGCTTCTGGTAGCCGTGTCATTGCATCTGTCAGATCTCAGTTGATGAACCTTTGCCTTCATTAGGTAGATGCCAGATTATTCTACTGAAAGTACTAACATGGGAGTTAAGTGTCTCGGGTACAGTTCTCTGCTTTAGGTTCCTTACATGATTTCAAGTATGTTATTTATCATTCAGGTACCTGCCGATTGTGCCACATTTCTGTTTGCACCTTCAGTTATCTTGAATTATAGCATAGAATTGAATTAGAATACGAATAGAATAGAATCGAATCGACCTGGTTGGAAGAGACCTTGAGATCATCAGGTCCAACTGCAAACCCAGCATTGCCAGTTCACCACTAAACCATGTCTCTCAGCTCCATGTCCACACATCTTTTAAATATGTCCAGGGATGGTGACTTCACTGCTTCCTAGGGCAGCCTTTTCCAGTACTTAACAAACCTTTCTGTGAAGAAACTTTTTCTAATATCCAGTCTAAAACTCCTCTGGTGCAACTTGAGGCTGTTTCCTCTTGTTCTATCACTTGCTACATGGGAGAACAGACCAACTCCCACCTTGCTATAACGTCCTTTCAGGTAGTTGTAGAGAGCAAGAAGGTCTCCCCTCAGCCTCCTTTTCTCCAAACTAAACAACCCCAGTTCTTTCAGCTGCTCCTCATAAGACTTGTTCTCTAGACCCTTCACCAGCTTTGTAGCCTTTTTTTTGACCTTCTCCAGCACCTCCATGTCCTTCTTGTAGCAAGGGGCCCAAAACTGAACACAGTATTCAAAACACAGCCTCACCAGTGCTGAGTACAGGGGGGCGATTGCTTCCCTAATCCTGCTGGCCGCACTATTTCTGATACAGGCCAGGATACTGGTGGCCTTCTTGGCCACCTGGGCACACTGCTGACTCATGTTCAGATGGCTGTTGGCTAGAACTCACAGTCCTTTTCTGCCAGGGAGCTTTCCAGCCACTCTTCCCCATGCCTGTAGCATTGCATGGAGTTGAATTTTAATAATCAGGTAAGGCACTGGTTTGGAAAAGGTTGAATAGGACTAAACCCAGGAGGCATCTGACTTACTTGCTCTTTGTCTCCCTCATCCAGTTGATTTTAAAATAGCACGAAGAATTCTTGAACGTTTGCTTCCCTCTGTTGGCAACAAATGTCTGAAGCTTCCTGAGACCATCTCATTCACCTGCACTGCTGATGGAAGTGGAGAATGAGTATATGCTGCTGTCATTAGTTTCTCTTAGGCTTGTTAACTAAAGTTAACTATGTGATGAATGTGTATGTTCTTGTCACGCGCACGGATGAAAGCTATACCATATAATAGACTGACGTATTCCTTTAAAATTCAGGAATTACCTCTGAATTTGCAAAGTTGCAAATCCAGTAATTGGCTGTTTAGAAATGCCAAGATCAAGGTAATATATATAACCTTACATGAGCTCCTTAAATTTATATTTTATAATACAGCATTGCATTTACTGTAGATGCTGTTTCATGTTCTTCTCTTGATCCCAGTCCATGGCTCTGAATGTAAAGTGAAGCGATAGGCTTCAAATACTGGGGAGCCCTACTTGATGGGCACTTGTGAAAAAGCTGTTTCACTTGAGGTTTTAGGCATCACATCAGAACTCTGCAGCCTGTGAAGGGACTGTGCCTAATTCAGCAGTGTGGCATTTGAACGCCTGAATCATGCAACTTTCCTGTATTACTTCCTTTCTCTTGTTTTTCTTGTACTCTCTATTTTGATCCTCAGCAATAACAGGGCAGGTGTCCTGCAGTCAGTCTTAAACTTTTTTAACGTACCAGCCTGATTTCTCAGCTCCAACTGTATACATACATCTCCACCTGACTTGTATTGTATTTTACCTTGAGGAAGCAAGGAGTGCACATCACATTTTGACAAAAGAATGGCGCTCTGGTTGGGATAAACTTAGCTAATCGAGCAGGCTCAAAATGACACTGCAAGCATCAAATGATCCCTTCTAGCTAGGGAAAAATCCTGCTTAGTCTACATTAGAGTCCTAACTGTTTCTTTAAGACTGTTCAATTTTTAAAATACGTTGAAGTTAAAGCACAGTTGAGAATGTGATGTTTACTGATTTTTTTGTGTGCATGTGAATGTCTGATCTTATGACTCTGCAAAGCTTTATAGAATATTGTGGTAAATGAAATGAATAGTACATATAAAGGAAATGAGTGACTGTTATTAAGAGGATTTTAAATTAAATACTCCAGGCTTCATTCAGTTAAAGCTACAACTTCAACATTTTGTTAGTACTTAAATATTTTGTTAGATATATTATTTTATGCAGGTGCCATACTAGTTTCTAAACCCTACAGCTGATGTACAATTGCCTTTTTACCAAAAAACCCACTTAGTAGAAGGGATATAGTGCTGCTGTGAATGTTTTGCAAGTTTCAGTAGGATTAAAGGTGTAACTTTTTTTCTTGTTGTTGTAAAGTTTCTCTAAAAAAAAATTAGCAGAACGAATTATAGACATGTTCTCCGATTTGCTGCCTTGTCCATTGCATATTCAAGCAAGAGCACTGATTCATTTAACTAAATGTGACTTTAATGTCTTTTCACTGTGGATTTCAAGTTGTTGCCCACTGACATTTTAGCTGATCTTGTTGAGCTGGGGCTTTTCAGAAGAGCCATAAATGCTTTTTAAAAGTGAGAAATAAGAGAGAGAGAGTACCTGCTGGCACAGTTTGATGCTAATATTAGCTTAGCTTTGCCTATGCTACTGGAGTTTTTTCTGGATTTTGAATCACTCATTTCCATCTTGGATTTTTCTGTGAACATTTGTACACAAGTTAAAACAACAGCTAATATGCTGTCCTCTAGGTCATGATCTAGAACATTCCTGTCATCTAGCTTATACATCTAAGAGTTATGTATGTATAGACCTATGGTTCCCTACAATTTCTAGAGACAAATAATCCCCATAAATGTAGGGGAAAATATGGGGATGAGCTCAGCACTCTGCCCTTTAGAGTACTGCATTACCTGTCTTGGCATAGAAGCAAAGGGTTGAAGCACATGGATCATGTGTCTTAAGAACAGGGACACTGAGAAGAATTGGACACTCTTGAGGATCCATGGAGGAAAATGGGGTCGGAGTGAGGAATTGGGGTGTCCATAGGCCCCGGAGCATGGAACATAAGGGAGAGTTTTAGCTGAATACTCTGGGGTGTATGAGCATCAGATGCACAGGAATCTTCCAGGTAAGGATGCAGGAATTCTTTATGCACAGTGCAGAGATTGCATGCTTCCGTTCACCTTTATTTGCAGACTAAGGTGGTACTAACAATAGCAGAAGTTACTTTTTCACAGCTTTAGACCAGGCCTATACACAATTTGCACAATAAAGATACTAACTTGAAAATTTGTCATGGCTTAAGCTAACTTTAATAAAACATGACATATTGAAAGAGCCCACTGTGCATTTGTTGAGCTAGAAGAAACTGCAGGTAAAATGACATAACATTGGTAATACCTGTAGTCTTAATTATTTACATCTCAACACGAATGACAGGCAGCTATGACCAGTATAATAGAAACAGAAGATTCCACTGTTGCCAACACTTTTGTGCAGCAGAAGAGGAAAAGAGAGTGTAGGTCCACTGGAAAATTATCTGAATTTGAATTAAGTGACAGGTAGCTATTGCTATTAAATGTAACAAGGGAGGAAAACATTTGTTTTCAGGAACCTAGCCAAATTTGTACACTTTTTGCCTTAATTTTTTTCCTGGTTGAAATTAAGCAGTACCAGTCTACTCTGCTGTCTATCTTGTAAGTAGCATTTTCTTTCTGGCACAGACCATATATTTACTGTAACACAGTCTATTTTGTGCAATGTGATGTAATAAAGTAACCTTCGAGGGGTAGAAAAGGTCCTACTCAGGCTGCACATACAGGAGTGCAGAGTGAATCAACAAAAGCATGAGGGAGTTTTATATATTAATTAAGGATCTTAAATCACCATGATGATTCTGTCATGCAGAAATCAAGTAGCTTCAGATGGCTCTTACTTCAACCTACAAGTACGTTTTAGTGGCTTGTTTGGGTCTTTAACAGTTTGCAATATCAATATACCACTATCAGACCTTTGTAAAGGCAGTACAGTTTTCCTGCTATGTATTATACTAATTTCCTAACAATATTTTGCTGGTGCGGTTCATCCATTCTACAGTTCTTCCCTGCTATAGACATCTTGGTCAGCGGTGTAGTTGGGGTTGTTTTTATTTTTTCTGTTTGGTGACATGATTATACAAAGGATTTGCCCTTAAGAATTATTGTGCTGGTCAAGCTAATGCAATAGCAAACAAAGGATGCTCCATTCACTTTCAGAAGATTAATTTTCTTTTGCCTAAATTTCTTGTGAATGGAAAACTTCTGCTGTACAACTTCCTCTGCAAAGTTAGGCATTTACACTTAGTGCACAGGCTTTGTGTCTATCTTACTTCTCTTGAGTCTGGTAGTAAAGCTGGTGTGTTTTGGAAACTTAGTTTTTAACTTTTCTTTCTCTGAGAGGCCGTTGTATTTGAGTCATTGTTATTCCTGCTAAGTCAATAGTGTCTGAGGCTGTTAAAGCGGGGTCTTTGATGTCATCACCAAAATTGACTCCCAGCCGAGGAGGGTATGATAAGTGACGTATTGTAGGTGATGACTCTGGGTCCTTATCTCTTGGAGATAAAATAAACTTATTGAAAGACAGAATGATAACATGCATTGAATGAGTTTAGAAACCATGTTTTTTCAGGTCTGGAAGTACATTAAATGTATCAAGTATCTTAATACTGAAGGACAAGTTTACCAGCCCACCTGCTTCATTCCTACTATCTCAGAAAAAAAGTACACTAGTTGGAAATGGTATTTGTGGAGGCAAAGTACTGTTACTGGAAGCTGCAGAATGAGTTTTGATAGCTCCGATTTTATTATTGCATCCATATTTTCAGTAACATAGTATCATTATGGGCAGAATAGATTAGCCTTTGAGATAGGGAAAGATTGAACCGATTGTTACGTGGTCTCTTACGGTATCAAAACCAGAATCTGTGTTACAAACAAAAGGGCAGCATTGTGACTAGGAAAACAATACTGAATCTGCTGCCGTTGTTTTTTCTACCGCCCTTTGAAGGTGGTGAGTGACTGGAGCAGCAGCAGTCTTAGAAATATGCTCAACAGAGTGGTAAAATAAATATAACTAATTCTCATTTTGTGGACTTAAAATGTTTTTTTTTCAAAAACGAAATTTATTGATGTTACTTGAAATTACAAAGTGTCAAAGCTACGAATCTAGTGTTCTTGGAGCTTCTGTTTGTCAAGCAGCTTGTTGTTCAATATATCTTTATTTCCAAATATGCTTTACTTGTGCATGTCTTGATTTAAGATATTAAATGAAAAGGAGCTAACACTAACTTTGAAATGGAAGATCTTTTTTGAAAATGGAGTGTTTGTTGCATTGCTATCTCTTGTTCATCTATAAAACAAAAACGTCAGCGAAATAGAACAAATTACAGCTGACTTTTTACAGCATTTTTTATTCCTCTAATTTTTGTAATGTTTGCTCTTTTTGGGTGTCTATAATAATTATTTTTTTTCTTAATTGAAGTCAGCAAAAAAGTTAGGATCACTGAGGCTTTGATGGTTGGGACCCTTCTGCAATGTCTGGAACACATGGAGTGTCTCAAAGTCCAGACTGTCTTTTGCATGGTGGAGTATTTTTTTTGCAAGGTGATCAAAGGCAAGAGCTTGTCTTTCACAAGATGCATCTTTTCACAGTCTTTAGTGTCTGGTTTTTAATCTCCTTTTGCTGAAAAGTTCAATGAAGATGTCTCCAAGATGTGTATTTGAGAGCTGCTCAGAGGAAGAGTGAGTTGTTAGCACCGTCTCAGCCCTGGTGCAGGCTCAGCTTGCTTTCTGCAAACCTGCCTGGAAAGCTCTGCCCACTGTTCCTTCTCACTTGGAATGATCAGGTAGAGAGCAATGCCCATTCCTGCTCTGCAGTCACTTTCCTTTTTCTGTTTTGCTTTATTGATAATACGTGTACTAGAGTTGTGCTTATTCCAGTATAATAAGCTTGGGTGGGACGTGGCTGAAGAGCCCTGCAGAAGTTAGCCTGGATGTGGGCTGAACAGTCTTCATGGACTTGAGTTAAATCTGTGTGGCAGAAAGTTTTGGCTGGGAGTTTTCCTGGTTCTTCTTGACCATAGTAACCAAGTTACTGGAAGTGTAGTTGGAGCGCAAAATGTATATACACAGGTTGGTATTCCATATAATTAGATCACAGAGTATGTATTTCTTGATTTTTATCGAAGCCATGGTTTGCTGTAGTGCAATTTAGTAATAAGAGAGAAAATGTTCACTGTTTGCTTATATTTTTGATACATGGGCATTGATAGAAACTCCGATGTATGACTGCTTTTGAGGGATCTAATATTTAAAAAGTAAGAACTTTTAGCGCTTAAGGATTTCTTTTTGGAAGACTTAGTTTAATGCTTGTTCAGTATGATACATGTAACTTCATTAGTACATAATTTCATTTATATACAGTATTTGAGATGATGCACTTCATTTGAGTGGAATAGGAAACTATGCCTCTTCCTCCTGTCATCTTTGAAAACTTGCACTCTCACTCTGTTACTGTGTCTCACCTAACATCCTTTCTCATTAGGAGGACTGGAGTATCCCAAAGAAAATACTATCCAAGACTGTCTGTGTGGCAGGCCCATCACTCAGTGCCAGGAGGAAAACTTGAGGAGAAAATCTTTGAGGACATGAGATCAGAAGATAGACCAAGTTAGAATTGTGGGGAAAAGATTTCTATTTTTGCATTCTATTTTTCCAGACTGACAATTTTTAAAATAATACTTTAAAATCATGGTAATTTTTGTTGGTTTCTTTTAAGATTTGTGTATCACATGGAGGAAAATGGAATGTGAAACTACTGAACTTTAAAAAATAGCAGATAATTAATCTCTCCTATGGAATACTGCTCATTCTTCTGTTACCTGCTTAGGATAATCAAAGGGTGATATAATGATTCTGAAAGCTAAACTTATTAGAGCATTCAACTCTAAGATGTACTATTGGGTTTTTATCTTGCCTCTTGCTCTCTGTAAGGCTGTTCTTGTCAGGAAATATATAGTATGTCTAAAAGAGAAACCAGCTTTTTTTACTTTACTCATATATTAAACAAATGTATGTACTTTATCATCTCAATCTTATCTAACCTACTTCCTGTTGTAAATCTCTGGACATTATTTTTTACTCCTTCCTCTGGTAGAGGGTTGGTGTCTCTACTGAGATGCGATGATGTGTACTGCATCTCTTGTAATGCAGAGAAAAATGGCTTCATATGAAGAGCCTGTAACTTCTGGTTGGGGGGGGAGGGGTAACTGCAGCTGCCGCAGCGGGTTTGTAGACCTCTCTAATCAGGGACTGGAATAAGAATTTGTCTCACAAGTTTCTGAGTTTTGTTCTTTTACCCAAAGACTACTGCATCTAAATAATCTAAGAATGCCAACATGAAATAAGCTGATCTGTTACCAACAGCCTAGGCTGGTGTTACTGAAGTGTAAAAAACACTTTAAGCAAGCAACCACTTATATAAACTGGGAAGGCAGCTCTCAGTTCTTTGTTTCAATGCATATAAGGAGTTGTTATTGCCATTGCTGAATTTCTATTTACTCATTTACCTTGGGCCCCCTGAATTTTGCAACAATAGTATAAATAACATGTAGGTATTTGCATGAAACAAACACAATTGATTATCCCTCTTTGCTTCCCATTTAGCCATGTTATAAAACTGTTATTTCAATAAATGCAAGCAAACTTCACATAATTTTACTTCAGCATTATTTTCTATGTACAATGGAAGAACAAGACAGAGCTAATTGCCTCCCTTTCATTTGTTATGCCTTCCACTACACAATTTACATTTAGAAAAAAATTCTTTTTACATAATTCCCCTCTTAGTTTTAAAATTTAACTTCCATATTGGTATGATGAGACAGGCTTTGAAAGACAGTTTTCTGTAGCACTTAGACAAAGGTTTTGGTAGAAAACAATGGATAATCCTTATGGACACTATTGATACCAGCATATCAGGTATCACATTTTTAGTGATTTTGGTCACTAAATTTAAAAATGTGGTGGACTTGTTTTTCAAAGGTATAAAACTTCTATGATAGTGTGTGTTGGGCAGTAGTTTCTGTGCTTTTCTGGTAAGATGAGCTCTTAACTACAGATGTTTTCCTTGTGAATGGAATCTTCTCAAGAAGTCAGAAAGCTGTGGGATTTGTTCTTGGTGGGGTTTTTTTCAGGATGTAAGATATCAGGGAAACCTATATATTTTGGTTGGTGGGAGAGAGAAGGAAAAGAGAGATACCCAGGTTCTTTCTGTAGGAAGATTAGAATATGACAGTCTCTCACTTCAGGTCTTTCCTCATCCTCTGCCTTCCGCTGGAGGCCTCTGAAAAGCCCTCAGTGTTGTATTGTTAAGGACACTGTTGCATCATATTAAATTGAAGAACAGAGCTATTGGCATCTTTGGCTTACTTTCACTTTTTACCAATAAAGCTGAATACTCTCACCAAAAGGCTTTCTTTTAAAACTGTTTCCAATTTTTTTTTAAGAAAAAAGGATAAAATATTATTGTCACTGTTTACCTCTTTTTGTACAGGTTCTTGATTTGCACCCCATAGGGTGTGATATTTACTAAGGCATAATTTTCCTTTCCTATTTTGAAGTTTGTTTACTTTTATATTATACATAATTTCATGACATGCAAAACTTAATTCCAAAATCCCATATGCATTTCACCATGAAGCTGTAAGGAGCAATTAGGGAAGGTGAAGTACTTGTTCTGTCATTCATAAAATTTTATGCAAATTGGGAAATACGATTAATAAGCTAAACTTTAACTATCATATAGAGTCCTTGAAAATTTACAGTATGTAAACTCCTTATTTCTTGGCAGTAAGTGTTGCAGTTAACTAGTAATTGTAGAAGCAGAAATAGTTATTCTGCTGGTACTTAAATTTATATTCTAATTCCAATTTTATTTATTTATATAACTAGCTTTCTAATCCCACAAAAGCAGCTTTTGAAATAGTAGATGTAATTAATATCTGTTATCTTGGAAGAATTACTGATTTTATGAACTCATGGAGAACAGGTAATGGGCCCCAAGTTTGCACTTTTCTGATCTTTAAAAGGAGCAAAAAGAGGAAACTAAGGAATTGTGTCATACAGCACAACTTCAGTTTCCAGAAAAATATTGGAGCAAGTAATTGAACCAAATTGTTTGTAGGCTCTAGAAGATAAAGAAATTACTGTCAGCTAAACTGGATTTGTCAAATACAGATTGTCAAGTTAGCTTCCTTCTGAGACAGAAAAACAGGACATGGATAAGAAATAAATCAGTACATGTTATATTTTGTCTTCAGCAAAGCTTTTGGCGCTAACATAGTATTTCAGTAAGCAAGCAAGGGGAACACGGTCTACATGAAAATATAGTGAAGTGGATATAAAACTGGAGCAGCACCTGTTGTAATCATAGCTATATGGAAATGGAAAATTGAAAGATATAAGAAGTGGGATTTTTACGAAGCCTTTCTTGTGTTCCATGCTGTTCAATATATGTCTAATGCTTTGGGTGTTAAAAAAACACACCTTTTTTTGTAAATCTGAGGATAGCATGAAACTGTGAGAGGAGATGCAGTTATGTGAAGTGACAAAATTAGAGTTTAAAAGGATCTTGACAAATTGGAGACACAGTCTAAAATAAATTGAATGCAGTTTCCTAAGGACAAGTGCAAGAACCGGTACGTGTGCAGGAAAATATGATTTAAAGAATTAGAACGAGGAGCAAATAGCTGAACGGTATTTCAGCATCAGAAGGAGCCACAGTTTTTAGTGAATTCTAAGCTGGTCATGGGACTGCAGTATCAGCTTTTGCAAAAAGTAATGCTTGAATATATAAACAGCATTATAGCTTGTAATATGAATCAGCGTCATTCATTCAGTTCAGTCACATCTGAACTGCTAATTCTGGACCCATGAGAAAGTTACCATTTCGTACTTCACAAGGCATGGAAAGAGTCTAGAAGGGAACACCAAGAACCAGCACAGTTTGACCTAGAAGAAAAAATGGACAAACTTGTGACAGACTACTTTAGAGAAGAGAGGTCTCAAGGAAGGCATGAAAAACCTCTCAAGAGATTAAAAGCTTGTACAAAATGAGATTAATATATTCTTCATCTTCATAAGGAATAAGACAAGGAGTAATAGGCATAAATTATAGCAACGAAAAGTTGGATTTGGCATTAAGGAACACTGTCACACTGGCTAAATACAGGTTGTCTGTGAAGGCTGTGAAAGTTTCATTAAGTGGAGAGTTTTAACAAGACATTAGATGTTTATGTCTCTGGAGAGTAATAAGTGTGGTTTGATCTTTCTTTGCTACAGTGTGACAGGAGAGATGGGCTAAATGACATCTTAAATTCACTTTTAAGCTTTTTTCTTATGTGACTTCTGGACTCTGTTTTCTGGATTGTATGCTTCAAATTGGTAGTTTGAGTAAACAGCATGATTACCATAGGGTCAGTACAGTAGTGTTCCATAAGGGCTGGTGTTTCTTCCTCGTTCTGGTTGTCAGCACATAGATCGTGATTTGGAAGTGACTCATGGGATAATCTGACTCCATGGTATATAAACTATGATTTATTGATTACTGTTGGTGAGGACATAATATGGTGAAGCATATTTCTTTTATAGTCTATGTACCAGGTTCCGTAAATAGCTGAAGCCCTTACGAAATACAGGAAAGTGATTCTGATAATGCCTTCACTGGAAAAAGGCCTAAATATTATCAGATGTCGTAGGATCTGACCCTTCAGAAAAGGCTGAGACAGAGACAGCAAAAAGCTTTATTAATACTCTGGTGGGTTTGGGTTTTTTTAGTTGGTTTTTTTTTTTGAGAAACCTATTTTGGAGTTTGCGTGTGTCAAAAACAATTAACTGGGTGACACACATCAGTAGAAGGACAGGCTTATTTTATTCTAATAATTTTTTTAATAAGTTTGATAGAGTATCCAGAGGTCTGAGAGACTTGGAGGATTGCCACTGTCATCTCGTCTAAAGATTTTGGGCACCTTTGATTTATCTGATCTAAAAAATGCCAAAGGAAATAGGATCTTCTATTTTTTTTCTGCAGTAGTATGTCAAATTTTTAAATTTTTTTCTTTTTTTTTAGTAGGATTGTCACAAATCTACTGGAAAATATATATTACCATTAGAATATAATTTCTGACTGTTTATAGGGAAGATCTGTTAAGTTGTCTCATACAGTCTTTAAAATAGCTCTTGAGCATGCTCATACTTTTCTTTCGACATCTGCATAACTATTTTTATGTGTTGCTGAAGTCACAGTAGGTATAATCATCCAATTTCTGCCCAAGTTGGATACCTACTCATGAATGTGTGTGATTCAATGGCAAAGGATAACCTAGCTAGACTTGAGAAACTCAAATCATCCTCTGGAGCTGAGGTAGAATCCAAATTGCTAACTTAGGTCATGTGAATAGCCCTTTATATAGTGTACTGCATTGGTAAATTGATTTGCTTCGCAGGAGACTGTATTCCTGAATAGCAATGTCGTCTTTTCAGAAATGATGGCTTTTGAATGATACATGGGATTGTTGATTCAAATGTTTTAAAAGAGAAAAAAAAAAAAAAGGGGTGAAAAACAACAGCAGAAAGCAAGCCAATTCTGTATGTTACCATAGGAGAGGAAACATTTAGCAAAATAATTAATTTATTTGTCCTTGGTAATACCATTTTACTGTACTGTTAACAATTGTTATAGTAGTCTGGCATGAATAGGATACATAATGGATAAAGTTTATCCCAACTGAAATAAATTTCCCAGGTCACATCATGTTTCTATTACAGAGAACACAGATGAAACACCTGATTTTCCTTTTGATGTTCTATGGATTCAGTCAATTCATTTCCATGGATTTGTTCAAAATAATTATTTAAATATTTTATTTTAATTTGTGAAACGATAGACATAACTGGCAGAGAAACGACTCTTGTGCCAATTTGCAAATAAAAGGATTACACCTCTATGTTCTGCTGCCCTCTTAAATTTTTCCCTCCATTCAGTGTACCACGAAGTGACGTACTGGTCTCTGTTTCTCTTTTCCAGTTCTTTTAGTAGAAGTGCAATTTTTATGCAGTATTTTTCATTAGAATATTCTTGTTCCTAATCAAAGCAATGCCACTCCCCTTTGTTTCTGCACCCAGTTTTGTTTGTTGTCTGCTGCCTCTTCCCGTTGTTCATTTCTTGTTCCCTTGTGCTCTGTTTAGTTTCCTTCTGGATGTGTTTTGTTTGTGGATTCTTTCCCTTTCTGATGTCTTGTTCCCTGCTTATATATCTATTACAGTATCTCTTTTGATTTCTTCTCCTGAATCACCTTGGTATGTGTCAGTATTTTGAACTGATAGTAACGTGAAGTTACAAACCTATTCTAGTGAACAAAGCATAGTTTTATGAGAGTTTACAGTCAGAGAAAGAGAAGAAAACATGAATAACAGACTAGTGTAAGAGCTAATCAGTACAGGTAATTTTTCAAGAAGAATAATTTTTAAGAGTATTTTG
>VZZY01019139.1:0-22815 GCA_013400335.1 Eurystomus gularis
GACCTGAAAGAAGTTTTCAAGGACATCAATGTTTCAATAGCCTTACTTAGAGCAAGGGATGGTACCAAGAGGTGTGAAACATTGCAAGAGCACTGTTACAGAAAGAGGTCATCTCTTGGGAGATGACTATGGGAGAAGAAGCAGAACTATGGGAATCCAGAAATGGGAACTGAGAAAATGAAAACCTTCACTGAGAATAGGGCACCAAAGTCCACTTTGAATCTTACCCCAAGCTATGGAATAGAAGCGAAACGACTGTGTGCCTTGTCATGGTAGCAAACACATTGTAGGATCTGGATTGATTGATCCTTAAGGCTTATTTTACCAAATTTCATTTCCATAAAAAATGACTGTTCTTAGGAGCAGAGTTGTATGTGATCTTGGTGGGTAACCAAAAACTCTGCACTTGATTTTTCCCCATTTCACTTTGGGCTCTGGCTTACTTATTCTGGCTATGGAGTGGTCCTTCAAGGTTCACAGCAGGCTGGCAGGATCAGGCTTGTCAAAATGTTCAAAGCTTGCAGCATGAAGCACGGTGACACTATGCAAAAGGAAAGCAGGCTGTTTACTAACTTAGCTTGGGACACACAAGTAACAGTGAGAAAAGCAGGGCAGAGAAAAATTTGTATTTGTTCTCAGTATTATAAATGTTTTTTCCCTCCTTTTTTAACTAAAGAAAGGAACTCCCGAGGACAGCCAAAACACAGAATACCAAGCCCCAATCTTGACCAGAGGATGGGTTTTGTGTGCTTTTACCTGTCTTGTGCTCTTCACAAATGCTGCTGTTATGACTCCTACCATTCCTTCACAACACCGCTACCCTGGTCTCCCAAGGTTGTAGGCAGGTCCAAACGGGACAAAACATCTCTGGTTATGCACAAGTCTAAGCATCTCAGAGGTATGTGGTGCTTCACAGATAAGTAAGAGATGGAAGCCTACAGTCAACAAAAGAACAGTGACACGCTGAGACACGAAACAGCAGAAGTATAGGTGTACATCAGGGGTGGAGATGTGAGAATGGTGGATTTTCAGCCCCATGGCTAACCATGAAAGGATAGTGGAAGGCTGAATGGCTGAAATCAGAAGAAAAAAAAAATTATGGCTGATCCAAAACAAGTATTTGCAGCTTCCAAAGCAAGACAGCTGTCACTGCACTCCTCTAGCAGTGCCACAAGATGAGGGAAAGCTTGACCACCTCAGTAAAGGGCTTCAGGAGGCTGGAGCAGCTGAGTATAACAACAGCTGCCTCAGCCAGAATCGCCAGACTCACACCTCTTGGGAGACTCACAGCATTGGACACTATTTCCCAAGGATTTCTCAAATGTATTTGAAATGTAGTATGTTTGTCTGGCTTGAAAGGGGGGGGGGAGAGGGTTGGTGTGCATATCCACAAAGAGGTTTTAGCATGAATCAAGCTTGTATTAAGCCACTGATATGGCAGTAGGTTGACGCAAATGTTTGAACAAATGTAGGTACGTGTTCAAGAAAAAGTCAAGTACCTTTTCAAGCATAAAGGCATCTTAAGCAATTTGTCTTAACTACTTGGTATAAAGCACACGTTTTCATTCCCCTCTCCTAATAAAACCAACAAATGTACTTCTCCTTCAACAAACACTGTATTTTACAGCATATACTAAATCTTTTTACTTTTTTGACCTTCTAAGTATGAGGCTTTTATTTGAGTTTCATGCAAGGCATCTCCAGCTCTTTACTCAAGACACCTGCATTTAGTCTATAAATATTCTCTGAAGTTTTTTATACTCTGCAAGAGAAGTCTGCAATCATGCAACTCAGATGTGATTACCAGCCTGAAGCACTCACCAGATCGCATTTGCTTTGAAAGCTCATGTCTGTCATATGGACTCCTAAACTGATTTCAACTTATGATTTAAAACAATGAAGCAAGTCAGGAAAAACTAACTGTGACAAGAACACTCTGTTGACATCCCACATGTAGAGAGGTCCTGAAGACACTTAGTACCTGCCTACATTATTGACTGCAGTATAATAGAAAAATACCCAAAGGATACTTAAATGAGCAACACTAGGTACCATTAGGAGTCATAGAATCACAGAATCATAGAATGGCTTAGGTTGGAAGGGACCCTAGAGATCATCTAGACCAACCTTCCTGCAATGGGGAGGGACACCTCTCAACTAGACTAGGTTGCTCAAGACCCCAGTCAAGTGATGGTAACGTGGAGCTCAGAGAAGGCTCATTTATTTAACAAGAAGCAGTTCCAAACATAAACATAGTTAGGAGGTAGTGATGAAAACAGAGGTTTGCATGCCAAAACCCATGTGTATTCCAAAGGTTTCCTAATATAGGTTCCCACTTAATTAACCCAATTACGCAACTCAATGTTCCAGCTTAGAAAAACACTTCGGTATGTTCAGGATACTCTAATTTTACTGAAGTTTACAGAAGTTGGTGGGTAGGAAGTGCTTTGATGAAGACAGAAATGAGGCCAAATGTGATAGGCATCATTTTCAGCTGAACAAATTTTCCATTACAAGTGGTTGAAAAAACAAGAATTTCTTTCAGAAAGTTCTGAAGAAAATTAGTTTAAATTCTCATACATTAGATTACATAAACACTCGAGATAACTTTTTCCTTCTTCGGCTTTTCCCCCTTCTGTCTGCATTCCCTCTACCTTTGCTTTTTTAATTTTCCTTTCTTTCATCTATCTTTCCAGTGGAAAAATGGCAAAGCAGAAAGTCAGAGAAATTGTTTCCATAAAATGTAGAAACTTTTGAAAATCCTTTTTCCATGGTTCTTCATTTAGAGAAAGTGCTATTTAACCCAAGGACATAACTATATTTTTGACATGACAGGCTTTTACTTCAAGCTTCTGCTAAAACCAGGCAGTAACAACCTTCTAGCAAGGCAGTGTTTTAAGGCTACTTTCAAGAGATGCCATTCAACAAGATTGCACTAGACTGTCTGGAGAGTGGTTAGTTTCTATTCTGAAGAGCATGTAAACAAAAGATGCAATGCTGCAGGTCACAACAGGCCTGCAGAGCTTCAAGAATGACTGAAGAAAGCTACACAAACTGCAGCTGGCCAAGAAACTGTTTTAGCAAAAACGATTCAATTATTTAATGCAAACAACAGTTTGTTTTATCTCCCTTTTGCAGTCATTTGAGTGGCATACATCCAGGGCCAGACAGTGAAAGACACGTACACATGACTAGACAGAGAGGTGCTAAAGTCCAGTATATTGGCAACACAGCTATTTTGAGGCCCACTCACTACCATAGCAGCACAGACGCTGAAACTTCCACAGTTCATATCTTCTGAACCTCATTTCAAGGCAAATCCTCCAAGCAGTGTGCTTCTAGACATGTACGTATGGATGTTGTACAAGTGAACATCAGACCCGTGAAAAGGAACAAGGTGAATCTGAGAGAGTCATTGTACGCAGCAGTCAAAGATTAAGAGGGTTTGGACTGTTACAGAAAGAGCATAAACCATATCAACTACTGAAGGCCAGAAGAAAAGGGGTGGATTTGGATCCAGCCTGGAGGAGGAAAGTTCTATTTTCACCAGTATTTCACAAATACTTCTTTCCTCCCTTCTCTGAATTTTGCCCTTGGCTAATTTATGCTATGTTAATGACATCTGAAATCTCCCTCTTAGAGGAATTATTTCTTTGAGCCCTTCAAATCAGTACAAATGCAATTGGTGAAAAACATATAGTGTAAAATTTCTCTTTTTTACCTTTAATGGAAAAGGCTGAAATAAATACCAATTTGGTCTCAGATTGTTTTTTGGAGGAATCTGTTTCAAAATTATTTCTAAACAGAGGTAATTTGATAGCACCTCTCTTTCATTCAGATCTAAGAAACAATAACATCTCCTAAAAGAAGAAACAGGTGTATAATTTAAAATAATCATAAAGATTCTCTACTGAGAACACATAAGCTTTAACTTGCACAAACCCTGACAAAAGCATAGCTCTGCTACTGCAAATGTCTGAGCAGGCCCCTCAACAACACTGTTAAAGCTTCCACATATCATAGAGAGCTTATGAAGCAGAACAGCAGGACAAATTTCTTCAAAAAAATGTATTCTCATTTTTCTTCTCTGTATTACTAGGATGGTAGCAATGACCAAGTTAAACTGTACTGCTCTTTTGACACAAGTATTTACTAGTATAGTAGCATCAAATGCAATTTTCACCTTCTCAGATCTACAGTCATGACAATGGGAACAGAAAACAAGTAGACTAGATGATTTCTAGAAATGTGTACTATTACTGTTCTTCAGCGCCACTTCAGCAAACACAGGTGGCTAATTCAGATGACATCTGTGAAAACCTGGCTCCAAAAGAGTCTGGTAAAAATCACAACAGCCACTGTTAGTCTTCCTCAGAAAAGAGCAAAACCACCAATGAAACCTTACTGTTTTATTTCAGTAAAGTTTTCTTAAAACATATTACAATACAATGTGAACAGATGTAAATGTCTACACAGTATTTTTAAAGCAAGGTAATATTTCAAAGTAGGAAATTTCATTAAAAAGCACCACTTGAAACTAGTGTAGTTTTCACAGTGTACGGCAATCTGCAGAAACCACAGAGCAGATGAAGCACCCACAGTATTAAAACAGACATTACATATTCTGCCTACTTTTGACTCCACAGAAAGCATAAAAAACTTGTATAGGTATTAAAATATATTCAGGTATAATATTTGAATTTGCAAAATGTTTCACAATACAAAGCAATGCAGGTTTTTTAAAGCCAAATCCTTTTTCCTCTTACATGAGCAGCACTATACAACCTAAATTATTTTCTTTCTGTAATGGTCAAGTTTTCTGTAACAACCTGTTGCCCGTTCTCTGCATAACATAAGTGAAATAAATACCTGCCTTCCTGGATGTATTAACTTAAACCCCTCCTGTACAGGTAGATTCTGCCAGCTTCATACTTACTTTATTACTTTATGAATACCTACACTGGAAACTAGCAGAAAGGACTGGAGAGACTGTCTCCAGCTATTTTAACCATATTCATGAGCATGGTATCAAGAGATGCGGAAGAAAACATTTTAAATGAACTCCATACTTCACAGTATTATATTGTGCTACTAATAGAAACCATAGGAAAAAATTTAAAAGTTCAAAAAGTTGTAAATATAATTAGTAAGCTATACCTGTCAATAAAACATGCAATTTACTACAGCAAATGGAATAAGTGCCATAAAATTAGCATTTATTGTACATTGTCTGATTCCTCTTGAACTTCATCATATGGGTCATAGTGCACCACTTAACATTGCATGGTATGATGCAATATATAAAATTTTCATAGATGCAAAGGCTGTATACTATGCCATTAATTAGGGTATCAGAAATCCACACTGATTCCAATACCCTCACTTCAAATTCATGTTATTACAACCAAGGTCAGTGAGTGGCGCAAACTATGGACTCAGGCTTTTTTTTTTTTTTTAAAGGGAGAGATGCAAAAGAGGCTCAAATGATCATTTCCTCTTGCTTGAAATAAAGCCAAGCTTGCTGTAAGTTGCAACTAATACTACATATTAGGTAAGATCTTTCATCATGTACCTTATAATAGATGACATTAGCAGAACAGTATTAGATGCACTATCACCACCAGATGGACGCAAAATACTGCATTTCTGACCCTGTGCATCTAAAAATATCTGAATTTAAGGGCAATTATGGGCACTCCCCCCAGAATCCTCCAAGATTTACTATGTTGAAGAATTCATACTCTGAAATTTCTCTTAGCTGCAATAACGTTCACTCGTACCTCCCTGCTAGTTTCTGCACCCTTGAATAATGGTGCATTCAAAGGCAAGTACCACCAACGTGCATAATACAGGATCTGAGAATCAGTCTCTTCCATATTCAAGCAACTCCACAGATATCACAATCTCATCAAAGCAAATTCATACAAACCATGCCATTAGATTTGCTACATGCTATATATAGGCAAATGCTTATTATATTCAAGTAACATTAGCACTTTGCTGAAGATGCACCAGATTATGTCTAACATCAGATTCTGGTATCTGCTACATGGGTTTAAACCTAGAATGACTCCGAAGCTGTCATTACACTGAGGAGTGGCAGCCTTTAACACAACTGCAAGGCACAAAAGAGCAAAGGGAAATAAGAGGTTATGTCTGGGAGAAACTGACTTTCTCAACTTCCTCTAAAACACCACCACAAGCCTATCATTTCAAGCCTTCTCTTAACATTGTCTTCCCCTGTAGTCTTACCTTAGAAATACACAGGTCTGCTCTCTGCAGAGCTCCTTTTGTATCACATGCATCCTTCTACAGAAGGCAGATGGATATATCAGAAAACTTTAACTCCTGTGGCACTTCATCTTTGCCCAGTCTCAGTAGACTTCAGAGTGAAGCACCCAGAAAAACGACTCTGCTCCTAGGTAACGCAGCTCTTCTGTAAATAACAGATACACGTGCAAAACATCCTCTGTAATGACAACACTATTTAGCAAATGTTGAACAAGCTTAATATTAGCTTTAATTCGTCCTTCCTTATGACCTTGCAAGAATGAATGAGAGCATGCTACACACAGCCACTATCACAGACTCTGGGGACACCACTTACTGTGGTTTGCATACCTATGCTGGCTTCAATACAGTGCCCAGTGAGGTATCCTGTGATGGACTGCTTAGACTTTCTAGCTGAAAGCAGTAACTACTGTTCTCTATTTGGAGCAGGAGAGCAATTTCTCCAAAGCCTGCATCTTCTGAATATGCACTTGAAGAAAAGAAGATGCTGTAAAGATAGCTGCACGTGTTAAGGACACCATAACTTAAGTTTACTTGTAACTTCAGTTACAAGTGAAAACAGAACCACTAGATAGAAGTCTTGCACTTGGGTTCATTCTTTTACAGAAAATTATAGGACGAGACTATACAGCAAAAAAGTGTGACAAACTCCAAAACAGGTGAGGAACACAGGCAAGTACATATATTTCAGATCTACATGCTCAGGCAGACACCTACATTAAAGCTTTATCAAGCATAATATTCCCTCTTTCAATAAAGTTGATGTAAGGCAGCCTGGAAGTGCACTATTCGCGTCCCTCTGCTGCAATTACATAGGTGACATACAGCCATGTATTCTTTAGTAGGGATGGTGAAAGAAGGCTGGAAAGAATTGAGGTATGTGACAGGGCATGCCATTCACTCCTAACAAAAGAAATGAGGAAGGAGAGTGAAGCAGCATTTGTGAAGGTGAAAGGAGAAAATGAGAGAAAACACTCTACAGAGATTAGAAAAAGAAAGAATAGTTTGATCAAAGAGTTGGAAGAAGACAAAAATCAGTGTCACTGAATACACCATTTCTTTGAATTAATGGAGTGATTTAACACAAAACCTCCCTTTTTAAGTCAAGTTCAGCAAAATAAATATGCTCGTGAATGATGTTCCTTTTTCATCAGAAAAAATGTTTTGTCATATATAGGAAATGGAATAACAATTTAATTTCCAACAGTCTCATTTTCAAGGCATTCTTTTGATACTCGTTTCTTTTCTCCTATATGCTCTTTACTGTTTAAAATAGACTTCCTCCTCATCCAGCAACTTTTCACTTGAAAACTAAGAATGGGAAAAACCCTTCCCAAATGACTTAAATGCAGAATATTGCCAAATGAAATTAGAACAGTCATTCTTTTCAATGCTGTAAAAAACATTGCTGTAAAAAAAAAAATGCTGTAAAAACAAAGTTCTATTTTTGACCCAGGTCCATTTCTATAATATTAAGCATATATACCCCAGTGTTACCATATTATCACCTCTAGTTTAAGGCATGTTCTGTCCAGTTATAGAAAGCACAACATTCTATAAGATGTAGACAAATTAGGCTCGAAGTGCAGTTAGTCTTGTTATTAGCCTGTTGCAGTGAAGAAACTGAAAGAAGGTCTCCATTATTTGGCTGTGCTGCTTTTAATTGCAGTACTAAAAGGTATGTATTTACCCTCACCTGAAATTTTCTGTGGTCCAGAAATAACCAATTTTAAGAGACCACTTTATTAAAAATAAGAGAGTTTGCTCTGAATTCAAGGTACCTATGCCTGAAAATGTTAACAGAAGTAAAATACTGGAACAATGAAAGCTCTCTTTTCTTTAAATACTCATCATTCAATTTAAATTTTATTTAAATATCCCTAAAATTGAGAGCATTTTAATGGGACAATCTGCTCATGTCAACACAGTACAAGGTGTCAAATATGTGTAGAATCAGAGTAGAATCCAAATGCAATTTAAACCACAATTCTGCACTAACTTCACTGTACAGAAATTAAGATGAAATCCATAAAATAGATATACTGGTTCCATGTTCATGAGTGATCTGATTGATCCTTCCACGTGCACAGTCGAGAGAAGCTGATACCAAGGTTCCGTTATGTACTTCAAAGGATGCACAGAGGGACACACTGGTCCATATGCTTCCTTCTGGCATCTGACCTCCAATCTGCTGAGCAATTGCTGTGGGTTGCATGTGATCCATGGCCAACTGATGGAGAGTCATTTTGAGCACATTGCATGAGTGGATTAGCTTTAAGTTGAATGCAAGGCTGGCAACTCCCTTTTCAGTAAAAATGAAATACTTGTGAGCAAGCTGTCCAGAAGAAACCAGCTGTATGTGTTTCTCGTTGGATGACACCTGGGTGAACTCCAGTAATTTGTTTCTCACAGCTCCAGTAGACAGACCTGTAACAGAAACTGTGGCTGATATGGCACTAGAAACTGCTGAAGGGATCCAGATGAGGCTAAACCTACTAATTCCAGAACTATCTCCAAAATACCGAACATTACACTGTGCAGGAGAAAGTATCTCAAAGCTAATCAGATCTCCAGCACCAACTTTTGTGGCTCCAGAAGCAGATATTGATGTGTCTCTGTAATTTACCCCAGATTTAAATACATTCATTAACTCTCTGTTGGTACCATTCCTATTGATGTAAGAAACTAAGGAGAAGCCCTCTCGGACACATGTACGGCCCATGGAATACAATGCTTGGTGGAACACAAATTTGACAACACCGGTTTCAGTGAACTTTATAGCTCTGTCATCATGAGATAAACTTAGCATGTAAGGGTCGGAAACAGAAATTATTTTAAAGGTAGGTCAGTAGTTAGTTTGGTAATGCATTGCTGTTGACATCTGTGCACTGAGTGCCACAGCACCTGTGTCGTGGGACAACCAAAACAAACTGAGTGGGGCATTGAGATCATAAAGATTTAAGTCTTTACTTTGATTGCAGAACCAATTGGGGCTCCTCAAATACACAGAAAGAGTTTGGCTGGGCACCACTTCAGCAGCACTGCTTAAACTAGTGCTCTGGAAATACTTTCCTTCTGGCTGTTCAATGCGAACACCACTCAGTTCATAGCCTTCCTCACTGCCATTCAGCTTTAAGGAAAGTTGCAAAAAATTCCTGCAGTTGTGCTTTACTGCAAAATTTAGGTCAGTCCACAACAGACTGTGTTGCCTGAATACCAGGCTGTTATCTTCAATGGATAGGACTTCACAGGGAAGGTTTCCCTTTATCTTCAAGTTCAAGCCAGAGTAAACCTGAGAAATGCCAGACTTTACAGAGGGTAGAATGATTTTTGCAGTCCAAGACTCTGAGAGCTTGTTTTCACTGGTTGCTGCACAAACCGTATCACTGATAGTAGAACAAGGCATGGTCACCATTCCATCTTCACATTTTAAACACACTTGGCATTCCTGCATTTCCTTATTAAAGAAATACTCCTCTCCACACATTCCCAAAGCTGCATCTTTCTCAGCAATTCCAAGGCATCAGAAACCACCTGTCCACAGCAAACAGACAACTTTTATTGTTATACCTTTAAAATACTAAAAATAAGAACTCTGTAGCTCCACATATCAAGTAACTTTGATAGTACATCTAATCGTAAGGGAGAAAACAGAAAACAATTATGATGTTAGATCACTCTGTTCTATTAAAGCAACCTTGTGCATAACTCATCTTGTCCAAGCCAAGTCCAGTAGTTTAAAGTGGGAAAGGGGCTACATAGGGGCAATTCTACCCCAAACCTGTAATGGACCAGATACAATGATAGCGCTCCACAGACACTCTCTCCCTTCCCTGAGGTAAAAGGCATGGTGACTAACTGATGAATTGAGCAGCAAAGACATTTTCAACTAATGGAGAGTTCCCCTTTTCATGGAGACATATGTGCTGCCTGCCCAGCCATGGGACGGGGTGGCACTGCTGTGGCTGTGACTGCTAAAGCACTGCTTTTCAACCTAAAGGACATGGATCACAGGCATTCTGTGCACAGTTTTTAAAGAACCTGCAAGAGATAAGTAGGAAAACCAGAATTGTCAACAGCAGGCTCCAGAATTTAATTTTTTTCACATTTAAGATGTGGAAAACTACTGCCTAAAGCACAGAACAGCAGTGGCTGTGATAATCTTAAGTTAAAATAAAAAACTGCTGCAAACATTGAAGAGCGTATCTAGAGGTGTCATTTGAAATTACTTTATTTGACATAAAGCAATTTTGTGCTGTTAAATGGTACACCATGACCTCAGTGGATCAAAGAATGCACACCGAAAGCACAGGTCTTAAAAACAGCCTGTAATTTTCTACGGCAATTTTCCAAGAGCACAGCCAGCTGCCAGTGCCTCCAGCTGGAGTAACTGCTGCCCAAAACCTTTGTGCACAGAGCCTTTAGGAACTAAATCAACACACAAGGTTTGAGGCATGCTAAAAAATAACCACTTGCAGTTTGTGACTCAAAACTCCATCACTAATGCACTCGCTTCTGCTTTTTTATCACCATAATCAACAATCAGCTTTCTTATAGCTCTTCTTAAATATCCTTTACTATCTAAATAGTGTGTCATACATGTGCTTTATTCCTCAGCGGGACAGTTGCTGTATTTGCTCTGAGACTGGGACTACAGACATTTGATGTGGACTCCAACAAGCCATTCTTCTCCACTGCTAAGCCCAGGGTGGAGCTGGGTATGCAGACTGCTGATGCAGGCAGAAAAGCAAGCCACACACACTGCGACTGGCAAGACCAAGCAGCCAGTACACATGCACCTAGCCCACAAGGGAGGTCAGAATACTGACTAAAGTTCATTTCTGATACTGATTCAGCAGAGGACACCAGACACTTCTTTACCAGTTTTATGTCTCATATCAACAGCTCTCCCATCACTGAGAAATACTGGATGAACTGGTTCGCATAGCAGAGAAGATCTGCAGTAATGCCTAGAAATAGTTTTTATGCTACCTGCTTCTTTAAAATATTTTAATGTATACTTAAGAAATTTTACAAATACCAAGTTTTACAAATACATAACTCCTCTCACCAATTTGCTGTCTAGATCTGCAGCAGGTGTTCCCTCTGCGCATATTTCAACTAGGTGACTTCAAAGCAGCACACAGGCTGCTTTACGCTGTGGACACAGTGGCAAGAGCAACATCCTACCCTTTGCCCAGAAAGAGTCAAGCAGCAAATGATAGCCAAACATCAGAAAGCCAGCACAGCAGCATGCTGTGACTGCTTCCTACTTCTCTTTACTGCCTGACAACCTCTCCCACCTCTTCCAGGTTCCTAGTCTGGGCACTGCTGCACCTGGTTTAACAGGAACAGCCCAGCTGTACTCAAGCTGGTTTTCTGAAATCAAGTATCTCTGCAGCCCATTCACCAGCTCTGGCCATTCCTGGAGGCAGGGCAATTGCAAGGCAATTAGAGTAAGCCATGCATGTGTTTTTCTGATGTTGCAACTCATAACTGCCTGATGCAAAGGTGATGTTCAAGCAGATCAAGTATGGGAATCCATCTCTTCTTAAACCCTCTATGCCAAATTTGGATCATCACAAATCAACATGGCTAATTACAAACTGGGGAGATCTGTCTAGGTTCTGATTCCTCTCCCCCCTGCTTCCCACAGTAAATTCTACAGTAAGTCCTCTTTAGCTTGCATGATATTCTGGGGAGAGTGCCTTTGGCTGACTCCACTTGGTGCGTTCACAGCAAAGACAACAGTCTGACCACTCTACCACAACTGTCTAAGAAGGAAACAATGCACTGGACTCCATTTTCACTGATGAGGTACCTCCAGCTGTCATTGCTCCTTTGATGCCTTTAATCAAATAACCTAACAACTTTCATCCTAGATACAAGCAAGAAAAAGCAGCAGGGGAACAAGGTACAATGTAAAGGAAAGTGAAAGGGCAAAGAAAGAGAGGCTCCTAGTTGCCTATTTCTTTGTTGTTATTTGCTCTGTCTCCCTTCATGCTGTAGAGTGAACACGAGTTGCTACAGATGTAACAACCTTTGCCTGCAGCTCAAGAAACCACATACAACAACTGGAATTCATATGTGAAATCCCATCCTCATCTCCCCTGCATTACCTGAAACAGACATTCAGTTCCAGCCTCCCTTTTGACGAGTTAATTGCACTTGTGTAAGATAATGAGCTATCATGAACAGACAGGTTGAGAGTAGCAAGTCCTCTCTAATAAAAAATAAATAGAATGCTCACTCTTCCATGACAGACGGGGATGACATTGACAGGACATTGATTCTTGATTCAGGCAATGGGAAATAAGTCTGCCTTCACATCTTTACAAACCACCATTAAAACTGGGAGAAGAGGAATCAAGAGACGAGTCTTTTGCTTTCAAATACATTGTTATTGCCTTTCTGTGGTCTGACACACCACCACTATCCATCTGTTTCTTGGCAGTATTTTGCCCTCACTTACTTTCCTCCAGAAGCTGTATAGAACCCACTCTTGGTCTGGGTCTCCCCACCACAGAACCCACTGGATAAATTCCTTACAGTCTTCTTTCTTTCAAGACACAGACTAGAGCAACACCAAATGACTACCACATTGGTGTCTCTCCTTTCCTAGGGCTGGGGGCCTTGTGGGCCTCCTTCCACTAAACCACTAACTCAACCAAACCCAGTTTCTAACTAAAGAAGAGAAAAAGCCTTACACCTTTCCAATGCTGTCTCAAATTTTGGGCCCTAAAGCTGTCTTGCCTCTAACTGCCCACCACTAAGGCTGTTTAAAAGTGTCTTGCCTCTTCTAAGACTGATGGTACCTCCTCTACAGCATTTACCACATAAGGCAACACTACGTGCTCTCTTCCTCTAGTCATTTCCAGTCTCCTGTGGTGCTTGTAGTAATACCATCCAACCCACCATAGTTCCTGCTCAGAGGAAGTAAGGACAATTTAAGTGAGCTCATGTCATCTTTTAAACCTTTCCTAGGACCAATTTCCTCTCACTTTTTTCTCCACCACTGGCAGAGTGGGAATAGTACAAATTCACTCATCATCAGCTGAAAACAGCCCTTACCCCTTAGACAGGTCACGCTCTTTTTACAAGTAAGAAGTCTAAAGGAAGAAAAACATAAAACCTAACGAAGCCCTCATTAACCCTCATTACTCACTAACATACCAGCCTGAGTCTTTATCCATCTCATTGGCTTGTTCTGAAGATCTACTTATCTTCACTCTTTAATTATCAGAGACTATAACCTACTTGGAGTATTCAGGCATTTTATCCTCTCACCACAAATGCTTGGAGATTCAGTGCATTCATCTCTGTCCTGTAAATCAGAAGAATCATATTATAACACTTTAATGCAACAGCTTAAGTGTGAAGCAGATACTTCTTCAGGCTCTGTGACACCCATTTGCCAGTAAAAGGCATGTGTAGGGATTGAGAGGGGGCTGATCCCATAAGCGTGCTCAAGCAAGACAACTTGTTTTGCATTTGTCATTTAAGAAGGTATCCAAAAAGACTGCATGGTGCTCACAGAAAGCCAGTAGTGTACAGATGATGAGCTAAATGGATTGGCTGCATAACTAACGCTTGTTATGATGCATGATCTGTAAGACAGTACCACATCCCTGAGAGTGATGCAATCAAAACACTGTTAGGAAAGACTCTTAAAGACATTTAGTGTGGGAGGAAGGTGCCAACTGAAAAACACAAAAGAAAGGTAAATGATAAAGTAGTATTTTCTGTCAACAAGCTCTCCAATCACCCTACAGCAGGCAGAGGGGAAAGAATACCAGGCTACATTTGGGTTTAAACACCAGCATTAAAGAAAACTGAGACTAGCAGAGAGGGAACTCAACAGACTCTTCCAGCTTCTCTTCTCAGTATCTCTAGCTCAGGTCACCAGCCATTCAGGCTCCTGTTAAGCTAAGAACTAGGGGCAACACTTGGCAAGCACGACACTGCTTTAAATATCAAGTTACCCATATACCTTAGGACTTCTAAACAAAAGAAAGTGATAAAAGAACCTTTTGCTTACATGCTGTTTTTGTGTTGTAAAGCGTATTTAATAATAAAAGCATCTGTGCTGTATATTGTTGTATGTTTGTATGTTATGTTTAAGCTGGAATTAGTTTTTACCTCTGTTTTAACCCACAACTTTTGTTTCCAAACTTATAAATAAATATCTGACCTCTAGTTTTGCTTAGTAAAGCTTTCCTCTGCTCTTCAGAGTTGTCTAGAAGTTCCTGTAGAGTGGACTGATTAAATAAGAAAATTTAGCATGCATAAGTATACATGTTTTACGACATCTTTTCCTACTGTGATGAAAAGAATCAAAGTCCTGCCAGCTTTCAGGTTTAGGAAAGTGTCACACCCAACAGGCACAAACTAGTGCCCCATTCAGAATAGTAAATGGTAAAGAGAAAACCCACAGAAAACTTCAGGCACACCTTGAAGTGCCATAGACCCATTTGGTAAAACACATGCTTCAAACTGGATCTCTCTAACTCTCCAAGTAGTTATTTCCAGAATGTTAACCCAATATGTCCAACACAATACTTCGTAAGCAATACCTGAAAGACACAGAATTATTATTTCACCTGGCAAATCTGATCAGAGTTTGCAGAACACTCGGCCATTCGGAAAAAAACAGCAGGACACAATGTGCATTTTTCACATTGTGAAGGTATCTTTTGGAAATTGCAAAATTCATTACTCTCACAAAGGCCACAGTCCAGCAAAGACTCCCCATCATTAATCACCTTTGCATCCACTTCTACTTTATGCACAGAGTACGACTTCTGGAGGTGATTTCTGACCTGGTTCTGAAGTCCTTGAAGATGACTTTCAAAATAATTTTTAGTATCTTCTTGCAAACTCTGAAATGACATTTGTTTCAGTGCATCAAAAAGCATGCCATACTGAACTTTGATCAGATCCATTTGCTCATACATTTTTCTTTGCTCTTCCAAGAATCTCTCGTTGCTGGCTAACCAATATGTGCTGCTGTTCAGCAAGTTTTTGCTGCAAATCGACAATGATCTGCTGTTGGCTTTTCAGCATTTCAGTAAATTTCTCATGCCCTTTTGCAAGGTGCAGCTGTAGTATTAGGGCATCTTCAGATGGAACTTCATTTTCTCCTGAAATACAAATGATTATTATTATTTTCAAACTTGCTGTATTATCTCTTGAAAGGCATTCAAATTTTAGTAAGTTAACAAAAGGTCTCACTACATTCAAGTAACAATTATAAGGTCAGCTCCTTTACTATCTTTGTAGCCCTTTCATGGGACTGCAAAGTCCATAGTTTCATAAGCAACAACATTTATAGTTGTAGACATTAAAACAGTCATAATAGAGCCTCCTGCTTCAGAGCATAAATTAGTCATCACTGGGGTTCAATAACAGATTAATCATTCCTATGTACATGTTCAAATACAGTAAAGAGTAAATGGACAATTTTCACTGAAGAGGCAATAAAATGAGGTGATAAAACTTGCTGAGAACACTAAGCTATTAAGGGTAGTAAAAGTAAGGGTCAGTTGCAAAGAGCTGCAAAAGGAGTCTATGACACTGAGTAGCAGCAATAAAATGGCAAAAAAAACTCAACAGAGGTAAAGGTGAAATGAGGCACCCTCTGGAAAAAAAAAAATCAAGTGTTGTACTTGTAGATTATTATTACCACTTAGAAATTATCTTGAGGTCATATATCTAGATAAAGATGTTGGGCTACACAACCATATAATCATCAGTTTACTGCCCAACAAAGGTCAAAAGGGCAAATAAAATGCTAGGACTAATTAGAAGAGGAATACATAGCAGAAGATAACAGATCATTGTGACATTGTATTAAACAATAGAGTATCTTTTATGTAGCATTCAGTCCTGGTTCCCCATCTCCAAAAAGGTCACAGAAGAACTTGAAAAGTTGACAAAAGTGCAGCAAGGAAAACATAGCATATGATACTGCTACAATGTGAGAAAGTAAGTAGGACTTTTCAGGCTCAGAAAAAAACCCAAGCAAACAACTGTGCTATATTACAGGTATCCTAAAGCAAGTGGGTATGGATAAGGCTCTTCACTCTTTCTTCCGATACAAGAATTTAGGGGACATTAAATGAAGGCAGCAGTTTCAATGCATGTTAAAAGTTCAATCACGCCCAGAAAACTGCTGGCCCAATATATGAAATAAAATCAATTTAGGGCTAAAAGATACAGAGGCATCAGTTGCAAACTGTCAGAGCTGGGTAAATGATCTAGGCAAATACAATGCCATGCTTTCCACAGCATCCATTGCTGGACACTGCCTGAGAGAGAATCCTGAATCCAGTACAGTCACTCATCTGTTCTTATGCAGAATTTTCTTCTTTTAAGAGCAGAACATCAGGGATGAGACCATGAAAAAGACCATAGCCAGTTCCTGTTTATGGTTCCTGAAATATTTTGCTGTTCAGTTACTTTTATTCATGGCATAATGCACACATTAATTTTTATTTTTCAGTATTCACTTAAATATTAGGGTAGTTTGCAGAGTACTGGATTTGAGAAAGTAAAGACCAGGATCCAGGAAAGGACACGCTCCCCATCCAAGATGGAAAATTTCAGATTCTGAAATATCTCATAAATTATATGCCAGGATCTCCTTCTGTCTAACACAAACAAGTAGTTCTGTGAAGAGCAGAACCAATGTAATCTGGTTGTCTGTGGATTTCTGTCTTCCATTTGACTTGGCTAAATAACTAGCACTACCTTTGCTACCTTTAACCTTCAGAATATAGAGCAACAACCAAGCTGGTTTTGTCCTACCAGCTGAAAGGATTAACAGCTGGAGGGAAACTTTCATATGCTCATATTCCACTCTCTCTTCTCCTTAATCACGTCTTAGAAATTTTATACAACCTTGCCTACTTTTAATACCTCTGCCCATTGTCAAATTTGCTTGAAATCAGCCCATAGGTTTGACAGAAACTGGGCAGCAAGACAGTTATAAGTACACTGTGATTGCATATCAAGATTTTTTGTCAACCTACACAGGCTACACTTTGTGCTTGAGGCTGGAAAGACATTAACAAATTCCTTTTCACAAAGCTTTTGCTTTCAGAAGCCCTACTTACAATCAAAAATACATGCAGAAGAGCACAGATCTTTGCCAAATATTTTCACTGTACAAGTGATAACAGAGTGCAAAAAGACTATGCCGTGCATCAGCAAGTTATGTCTTCAAAGCAGAAGGGAAGTCTCTGAGGAAAAGCAAGGCTCTTACCTGGCCAAATAAAGCATATGTGCCTAGAAAAATAACTGATGAAAGCTGCCATATTGAGGCCTTCCAGAACTTCGTAGCAACAGCTACATTCCACTCAGTCAATCTAGCTTGGCTCCTTTTCGCTGTCCAAAGCTCAGCTGGTCAGAATATGAGACTAAAAAAATCCTTTCTGACTGTTTTATTTCCTCTCATTTTTATCCATTTTGCAGTATTATGACTACACTTATACTTACTGGTCCAAGAGGCTGTTCACTGCACAGCACAGTCAGTGCTACTGGCAGTTCACAATGCTGGAGCAAGAGAGTTATCCCAAAGCTCCTGCACAGAAGAGCAGAGCAGAAGGATATCTTGTTTGCCAAAAGAATTCTGAAGTAGAAGCCTACAATAGCTTAGATGCAGAGTGCCCTATATGTGGCCTTGTTTCTGTCCATTAACTATATAAAGGTAAGGCACGGTGAACATGTTAGATGGGGATGTCTCTATCCCAGACATCAAAAATTATGAGAATTCCACTGCAAGTGATTTTTACACATTAGTAGCTGCTAGCAGTCCCACTTAAGTACTCTTCCACATTGATCAGACAAGCATCAAACAGGTACACACATTAGCAACACTCAAATGTTCCATGACCACAGATGCAGTTTTACCTTCCCTTCACATGCACACCATGCACAGCCATGGCGAGGTCCGTTTAGCAGATGTCTGCTCCATGCTTCCAGGATCAATCCATGCTGCAAATATAGTATCACATATGAACCTCTGCTACATTTCCCTAGTATGCTTGGAAAGGACACATCACCCAGAGGGCACACTGCACGGACAAGGTAGCCCTCAGGCACAACCTGCCACTGCGCAAGGGGCAGAGGCTAAAGGCAGGCAGTCATCCTACTGTGAGGAAGAGAAGGTGAGACCTCGATTGAGACTGGAGAGAACATGGCCATCTGATGGTGCCAGTCACTCCTCGTAACCACATGAGATGAGCAGATGAGCTGCAGGCACTGCTCAGTGCACAGATAACACCATAAGATCCTACAGCCTTGTTCACCAGGTTTGGCAGATACCAGTTATGGCAGCTTCACATTATTTTGCTCAAATGCAGAGGCTTGAAGCTGCTGAAAAGTCTGCCCAAAAGAAAACAAGAGAGAGATGGGTCTGATAGGAAAAATTAAGGCTTTAATGGCAATTAAATAAGGAGAGAAACATAGACAAACATAAAATGGTAACACAAGAACAAGTTCTGTGCACCCCTTCAGGGGTGGCAGACTTTCATCTGAAGTAAGGTATACTCACGGTGCTGCTGAGAAACAGCAGTGAGAGTCTTGCGGAGGAATGGGCTCAACTGATTTGAAAAGGGAGTACCACTCTGCACTCCAGCGTCTTCACCAGGCCAAGAGAAGTGGTGGTTCAGCTGCAGTTGGCAGGAGCTTTCCAGATGGTAGCTGTGGTGCTGGCGATACTGGCTGAAAAGATGATGTTTGTGTGATCCTCACAGAAGGGCTTTGCTGGTTCTAGCAGGCACATGGTGGAGAGTAAGTCACCTGCCTCATGCAGATGAGCCTGCAAACAGGCACAGTGCTGGGGATCAGCTAGAGCCCCTGATACTGGCTTGTATCTTGGAGGGCTGATATCAGGCATGGTCTTCAGTGAGCATTCAAGTAGATTGCACTTCAAATGAACAGGGCTACACAAGTTGGATAAAAGATTATTCTGCTCACCAAAACACAGCCTTCTCCACTAAGTAAATGAGAAGGGAGGTCTCTCTTAGCGACTGAAATCATCGCAAATCTACTCATGCACTGTCACAGACATGGCAGTCATAGGCTGGGATGGCCCACTAGGTCTTCACCTGTGGATTGTGAATTAATACAGGCAGAAAAATGGCCTTAGGGTTGCCTAGGCAGTGTATTCCAGCTGCCCTGCTGTCTGAGGAGAAGGCAACGGCAAAGAAACTCCATGTGGCTGGCTGCAGGGTGACATGCTGAAATGGTAACCAGACAGAAATGCTCCCCTAGAAACAAGAGACAGTAACAGTCACTGACCTGTTTCTTCTTGAATAGATGGTTTCCTCTGCTTTCAGCTACAGGACCTTAGATATGAAACTGAAGGGCCAGACAGAAGGGCCTTCTGTTTTTTTCTTCCACCAGGAACTCATAGTACCTTTTGCCTTGATCTAAAAGCACTAGAAATTCCCAGGATGAATTCTCTGCACATGGCTGCCAGAGAAACCTCCTCTTTTGGGGCTGAGGAAGAATTAGGAGAATGGGTGAGGCTGCACAGGTGGCAGATAATCTGGAATACACCTCTGTTCTTTCCGACTGTGTGACAAGTTCCTGGCGGCTAAAATGAACGTACGATTGCCTGGGATGGAGGCATGCACCTTCACTGTCCGTAAAACGTATAGACTTCACCCTGCAGCCAGTGAAAGATGTACAGTGTACAAGAAAAGAAACACTGTGGTATTTTCGTTGACTCCTGCTCACTTAAGTCACATGCTGAGCACACAGACCAGCCTCACCTGACAAGACACTGCAAAGAGGACTTGGAACACATGGCAGCCACTCTGTGCACTCTAACCCCAGAGACTCCTGGAGCTCAGCTAAGCCTGCCTGCAGCGTATTCACTGCTGCACTCAAGAGGTGCCTAGATTTCCTTCAGAAGGAAGGTCCCCACACACTACTGAACACAATGGGTAGTTCTCCCTGAATCTGGTTCTTCTCTATGAAGTTACATCTGTACTGCACATCTGAAAGACAGACTCCTGCCACACCTGCATAATGAGATTTATCCACAAAGTTCATGGCAGGAAAGCCACCATCTCCACCATACAGACTGGGCACAACTCTTGACTGAGCAATGTCTTCCATAGCAGACCAGAACTGCAGTATGCTCTTCATAATCCTTACCTGCATTTGCCCTGTTGTGTTCACTGCATGCTGTTTGACTAGCAGCTCTTCCCAACCATAAAGGTATTTCCCCCAATGAGATGTCCAATTATCATGTTTTGTTGTTCTCTCTGCTCTAGTAGCCAAATTGCTATGCAGAACCATGCTTATTTCCAAGACCCACCACTCAAGCCACAAATGGGGATCAAGCAAGGTATTCCCTGCACTAATGCAGGAAACCCACTGACCTGTATTCAAAAGAAGGGCTCAGGCAAATGCAGAGAATGTTAGAGGTTGCAGGCAGAGCAGAATACCAGATGCTTGCCTGTACGCTGACTTAAGAAAACCAAAGACTGTCAACATGGCTTATTTTTTTGTCCCTGATGCCAGGAACATGGAATTTCTGCTAGATGTTGATGAATCCAGTACGCTATTCTTCCACCCCTAGGAGAGAAAGCTGCCTTGTGAAGGGCTGGATCCATTTTTTAGAATGGGCAAAACATGTATATACGTCCTTTGTCCAGTCTGGACACAACTATGCCTACAGCAGGTCTCATCCACACCAACTGCGGCCACCATTGCTGCAGCGTGCCTGGGTGTGGGCTAGTTGCAACCAGTCACTTACTGGCCACAAGGAAAAAACCGTGAGTGAAGAACTTCTGAGGGTGGTGTTGTCCTCATCTGAAAACCGTCTTACATGCAAAAGCTCATGTGTTATCACAGGTTTGCTCACTGTGTGCTTCCACGCTGACAGCGCCTTCCATGAGATCAGGCGGTTTAGTGGGCAGTCCTGTACACTGCTTTCCCTCCAAAATATAGGATGCTTCTCTCTGCCACAGGGAGGAGATGAATGCACAAATCCATGACTGCCCCTGGCCATGAGGTATAATCCATCTTGATGCATTCAAGGTTTTTTGTTAAGGGAAATTTCTAACTACACTTCTGTTCCTCCAAGTCTCCACCCGACCTGCAAAGAGCATAAAATTGAAAGGGTACAGTGAGTTCTATGTCAAGTCTCCAAAATCCCCAGCATCTTCACTCTCTGATCCTTTTGCTTTCATTTCCCTTATTGTTTTCCCCCGTCCCAAGTCAGGGAGGACAGAGGACCTAACTCTAAGGCCTAGGAGATGAGGGGTGTATGAAACTCACCATGTTAGCTGGAAGTGCTGATGGTACTGGAGACTAGGCAGCACAGACTGATCTGGGTCTTCTAAAGACAGCCAAAGAGTAAGATGATGTTTGGAGAAAGATCATGCTGAGCTGGATGCTCTTTATAAAACCTTCACAGAGATACAGCATGACTGCTTTCAGCACAGTCCAAGAAGCACTAGGCTTCTCTGTCCATGCAGAATGCCCTTATTATTTGCCAGGGCTTGTATTACTTAGAGGTGGATTTTGGTACAGTCAAAAGAAAATGCAAATACCCTGGGTCCTTTTGCAAAAGGGAGGCATGGCAGTTATGATGACAGTACAAAGAGTATGCACAGAAGCAGAGAAAATGGATGCTGACCATAATGACTTCTCTGTTTTCTGTCCACCTTTGGTCACGGAGCATACAGAGGTTCTGTAAGACATCTGGGAGGAATACCAGGCAAGATGAAGGTAGACAGTGTCACTGCACTGGGCACAGGGGTGGCTTAAAGCTCAGCCCTGGGAGTAGAATAATCACCAAGTGCTGGAGTCTGCTTTGGAGAAGATGTCACTTCACTATGCAGATGTTGGTAAGCAGGCTTGGCACGCACTCTGGTGTCTGAAGCAGCCCCAGCCCTCAGATTAGCCACACAGATGGGGAATAAAATAAATCACCCTCATACATTTTATATCTTTCAGGTAAGATATGAAACCAGAACCCAAACTACTCTGTGGTCATTAAAGATCTGCTGGTGCTTTTCATGTGGGTAAATCCACATATCCCAGGCAATTACATAACACCTTCTTCTTACCTCTGAGTATAACCATGGACATACCTGTCATCCAACAGGGACACTGAAGTGACCTGAGCTGTGCTCTCATCAGCTGAGAGACAAGTGCTCTGAATGATGTGCAGTAAAAGAGGCTTTGCAATTTCTTCTTCTTTTTTTTTTTTTTCCTGGCTATTCTAGCAAGACAATTTGCCAGCAGCAGAAGTTTCTTACCAATGGCACCAGTCTGTTCATCCTTGGTGTTGAATGTACACCCACCCGCCAAAGCGGTGGTGGTGCTATAAATAATAAAAAATAATAATAAATAATAATAAATGGTGCTGCTATAAATTAAAAACCCCAGACTGTGATGAGACAGGCAGTTCGAGGTCTTACGCTTGCTTAAAAACAGCACTGAGAAAAGGTTTTGCCATTATTTCATCTGCTGCGAGTCTCCCACGGGCGCGTGTGCAGGGGG
>VZZY01019139.1:23459-41699 GCA_013400335.1 Eurystomus gularis
CCCACCACAGCCGTCTCCCCGGCATCTCCGGTCGCGCCTGCAAGAGAAGAGAGGCCGCGGCGGGTCAGGGAAGCTGCCGCTGTCTGCGGGGAGGCCCGAGCGGCCGCTCCCTCCGCCCCAGCCCGGGGTGCGCACAGCCCCGCACTCCCACATCCCTCCGCCCGTTGGTTTTGCAGGTCGCGCCAGAGCATCCCGAATCCAGGAAGAACTTTTTACACCACCCACCCACTGCCGCCCGTCCCTTCCCGGCGCCTCCCGGCGTAACCTGCGGGAAGATGCGGGACAGCCCCCGGAGCAAGAGCGGCTTCGGAGCTGTGCTGCTCGGAGCGGCTGTCCGCAGCGGGGACTGACCTCCTCCGAACGCTGGAGGGGAGTGGAAATGTGCAACATTGCTGGGCCTTCGTTAGCATCACATTTCCCAAGCGCCTCCCTTTAACTCCTTCGCTCCCCCAGCCCCTCCCGGCCGCCCGGGGCGGAGGAGGGGGCTGCCCGGCGGGCCCGCCGGCGTTTCTCCGCGGTGCCATTCCAAGGCGCCCCGGCAGGGATATGTACACGTCTTGAAAGGCTGGCTTTCGTTCCGAGTGGTTTTACTTGGAAAACAAAGCAAAAACAAACACCTCCAAAACAACAGGAATAAAGTACAAGCGCGACGCAGTTTCCAATCAAGAAAATTTCACGCGGCTGGAAAAAGTTACTGGTAGTTTGGGTTTCTTGGTTCTCACTTTGATCGTCAGGAACGTCCATCAAAGGTAACCACGATTGGCAGCTGCCGTGTTCTCAGAGGCTACCTATAGCTGCAGCATAAACCGAAGCAGAGGCCTGACTCTGACTGTAAATGAGACATGCGGCGGTGGTGATGTCTATTGCTTTTTGATAAAGCAGCTTTCCTAGACCCTTTCTGGCAGCGCTCTCGCCGATGTGTGAGAAGCAGCAGACCTTTCAAGTGCTCCGAAGCGTGAGTGACTCTCCGCAGCAGGAGCCACCTCACTTATCTAATCTCTTCCACATGCTACTGGCAGAAAGCGACACGAAGTATGTGTCCGCTGCTGCACTAACCGCAACACGTATTTTGTCTTTGGGAAGTTGGCCAGCACAGATACAACAGCTAGGGACAGAAGAATAGTTACAGAAGATACCATTTATTGATTCATTATCTTTAGCTTCCTTCCATCCACAGGCTCACACACCTGTAAACCCCCTCAGAGTATCTTTGCAACGCTCCCACATCATGCCTTTGCTATCACTTATACAGGAAGGACAAGAAATAAGCACATTGGTTTTTTTCTCTCTCTACAAATTATATTTGAAACTTCTAGGGAATCACTGATTTTTAATTCATACTGGCTGGTGTACTGTTTCCCTTGCTGTGGAAAAGGCATACCAAATACACCACTTACAACTGGCTGGCCATTTTTGACTAAGCATTATTTCTTTGGAAGCAGCAGTTTGTCAAAACCAAGATGCTGTGCAGCAGCAGCAGCAGCAAAGGCTCCTTTTGCAGAATGGTGGTGCCCCCAGGCTGAATTCTGTGGGGCTGGTGACCTGCCAGGGCTCCTGCCTGGGACAGGGAAACCTGGAAGCCCTGTCAGACCGAGTCCTACATGAAACTCCAAAGTTCCTAGGCTCTCTGCCCTGACTTTCAGCTGAAGTTGAACTCAGGGGTCAACTACTCCTGAAAGAGCCTAGGTGTTCCTGTGGTTTCCAATATCTCTACCACAAAAGGACATGGAATAAATGGAGATAAACCTCCAGGAACTGTCCCTTCAGGGAATCCACAGCCCAACTGTGGGCTCTGCATGAGCTAATTTTTTTCTTCTGAATTAATACCTCTGCATTTTCTCAGGTTCCCTGATAGGTTTTCCAGCCAATACATTGCTATCACAGCTGTATTCAGGATCCATGCCAGTGTATATAAAGTAACCTATGATGCAAATTCATATTTGGATCTTCAGAAATGACATAGAAAAGCTATAGAGTTCGGGATGATTCCCAGAACAGCTAGACCTGCAAGCTAATAATTCGTGAAATGACATGAGACATGATGTTTTCAGTCACAGCACAAATCAAGAGCAGCTCTAATGAAATTGAAGTCTTTATGGGCTGCTGGGAAAAATAAGAACAGAATTTAACTTCAAACCTGCATCTCAATAACAATATTTTCGTAGGAAAAAAAAAAGCCTTTGAATAGGCAAACATCGTATCAGGGATGGCACAAATAAGAGTCATGGCACTGTCTACTGGTGCACAGGTGCCACAGTCACCCAGCAAACCTGCCAAAGGTCCAAACTGAAGTCAGTGACTTGTATATCAATAGACACGAAGCAGTAGCTATCCTGCTTTTGCTTTCCTTCCCTGCATGGGCTCTGTGTAAGCAGGGAGAGTCCATACTTCACGTGTTTGCAAGGTGGTTTGGTGCAAGGCTTTTTTTTTCCTTTTCATGGCATTTTTCAGATTGGCTGTGTTCACTATCACAACAGGGGTGGCTGAGATCAAAGAAGTAAGTAAGGAGGTTCCTACATCTACACTGTGTGCAGTTTGGGGAGAGTACTTCAGATTTTGCAATGATTAAAATTTATACAGAATTGGTCTGGACCCCTACCTTTCCAGTCAGGTGCTGGTGCTCGTTTGATGTCTGTCCAGAAAAAGAGCTTGTGTGTTAGATTCCTCCAGAAGGGACCCCTTCTGCAAGCACCAAAATTAAATGTGGTAGACAAGGAAGACTGGGATAATTGTTTCAAAACTGCCCTGCTGCTCTGAACCAGCACACAACCCCAGAAAGAACCCCAAATCGATTTGCTTAGCACCATCATCAAGTAAACACAGCAGTTCTAGCGCGTCCCGTGCAGCGGGAGGTGGGCTCTGCCCGGCTCGAAATCCCCCTCTCCGAGGCCAAAAAGATCCAGTGGAGAGGCTGCACCTCTCCCCAAGGCCTGTCGGGGTCTGAGCGGCCCCCAGCCCTCCCGGGGCGAGGCCGGGCCGGGGCGGAGGCCAGCAGAGGGCAGCAGGACCCCGTCCGCTCCCGTCCCGACCCGAGCGAGGCAATGGCAGCCCTCGCCTCTCCCCTCGGGTTTTGCTCCCGGTGGCCGGTGGTTTGGGGTTTCTCCAGGCCGTACAGCGGGGCCCAGACGCGGGAACCGGTCCCTGAGCCGGGGGCTCTTCCCCAGGCAGAGACCGGGTCCCTCTCCGGGGGCCGCCCGTGAAGAGGCACCGCTTCTGTACAGGCCATTTGCTTGGTCACAACCCGAGCAGCGCTCTTTTCTGCTCCTTTCCTTGTTTCTACCCATCTGAGCCAGCTAGGTGCTGTAAAATGGTCTTTTCAATGTGCTCTCTGAATGAGCCATTATTTTGCAGAAGTCCGGACAACTTGTATTAGGTATGTTTGAAGTTGGACGATATTTTGCAGTATGGATAACAAAAAAACCCATCAAAAGCAGACATACATTAACATGATCGTTCAATGTGATTAATTTTTCTTAAATTCCTAGTTTAACCATGCAGCAATTTTAGAAGAATTCCATGCCAGGTTCCATCTAAACCCCATTTTGTTTTCCTGCCTTTCCCAATCTTTTACAATAGCAATGTACTGCAATGACTTGATCCTACAGGCTTTAGAGACATGCTTAACTTAGCAATCTGAATTACTATTACATCAATCAGGACTGCTTACGCTGCATACCTTTCAAGATATGCATTTTTCTTTAATCAAAACCCAAACCAGAACAAAAGAAATATTGCTGTCTGGTTGTTTTAAAATATTTCTATTTTACAAGTCTTTACTTTTCAGGCTAAAATTCCATATATTACTGTCATTTTTAGTAAATGTTGGTTTCCAAATAAAATTGATAGTTAATAAAGAAATAATTATGAACCAGATGAAAAGCTTGGGAATAGTTTTGAGTTTTTCCATTAAAGCTGTTTGGATTATTCCATAATCATTAGCTAAGAAAGAAACAAAAAGAAAACAAGGAGAAACAAATCCTGATACAATGTATCTAACTCACTATCAGCCAGCATTTGAAACACCCTAATTTTGCTCAGCATCTTGTATACTTCACTGGTTTTCAAAGCATTATCAAATTTAAATTCCAAGGTGTTTTCGGTATTTTTAGAACTGTTAAGAAATTCTTTTTAATGCCCACTAACCTACAACCTTTATTTCTTGATTGGCTTTCAAACAATTTATTCTGTACATTGTAAAAGGATTCCTAATCAAAGTATAGATGAGCTGATTAATAATACGTGCTTAGAGATTGACAAGTTTCTCCTAAAAAAAGCCATGACCTACAGTTGCTGATAGACTGGACAGACCTCAAACTTTATTCCTTCTTTCCTTGAATGATTTTACGTCATACAAAATGACATGCAATGATATCCATGATGACTCATTTGTCTGTAGCGATACCTTAGAGGACTGAACATTATTTTATTTAACATAACATAATTATTTATGTTATGTTAACATAATTATTTAACATAAACATCTATTTATTGCAGAGAACTGCAATAAACAGAGCAGAGAGCCATGTCACTGAAGAAGTACTTCCCTCTGCTATGTCCTGCAAAACGAACTAATATAGAATCTTGCAAGACAGCCAGCCTCCCTTACATGTCTAGACTGCCATCCCTTTACAGCCAACTGTTTACCATCTAGTTGGTATGGGGAAAGAAATGCAAACTCACAGCTGTCTAAAAGGAGAAGATGCATAAAACCCACTGAATAATGACAACAATAAAACAATAGCCCCACAGAGATGCTATAAAAAAGGGAAAGAACATATATCAAAGTATATGTTTTACTGTTGCTAAGTTGCACACAAGATGAAGTTGTTACCTTGGCATATGGGTACTGAGAGTCAAAAAAAGTTATTCTGTATGAGAAGATTGATGCCATAGATCTCAGATGACCTATACTGCTAAACCCTACCTGCACAGAAGCAATAGCAACAATGCTGCAGTGTAGCTACAAACAAAAGAGGAATCCCCTTTTCTAAGTATGTTTGGGAATTACCTGATTATCCAAACAATTTTAAGGAATCAATTAAAATAATTTCTGTATAAGTTGATTTTTAAAAGCACATCAAATTAGGCTGGTACTACAAGTTTAGTCTCTGTAAGTTATACTTCTACAGTTGAAATAGTACAAAGACAGGAAATACAAATGTTTTTCTTCAGTTGCTGAAAGAAAACTTGAACCTTTTCACAATGTAGTTCTTAATTCTACTATAGCTAAGCAGGAGGATGCACATACCACAGCTTGAAAGGTTACTGACACCACTCCACTGTTTCTGCAAGCCAGTGTAGTTTCTCTGCACACCGGCATGCTGCGTTCTATCGTGGTGCTAATTTGCTTGGCACTGGCTCACAGGGCTGCCCACAGCTCTGCAGACATGCTCCTCCACGTGACCTGTATCTGCCCTGTGGAACCTTCAGGCTCTCACGCTGCACATTCTAGGATTTTACAGCTGGAGGATGCTACAAATACTTAGAAGTTGTTCATAGTTAGAACTGGTCAGAGCTCAGAATTTACACTTTCTGAGAAATCTCACCATTTTGAAATCTTAAATTGTTCCAATTTAAAATGAAAACTGTTAAAACATTTCCTAACAAATAGACATTCCAGTAACAACTTCATTTGGGAAACCAAGATCCACAGCATTTCCAAAAAGCAACAGTTTCATCTAGAGCACTGGAGCCCTGAATCCCAGAAGGTCCTTGTATTCCCTGGATCCCCAAGACAAGGAAGAGGCCACCATACAGGAGTAGATCTGATTAAATGGAAAACTGGCAGCTGACTGGCCTAGCAGAGAACTATTAACAGTTATCTGTATTCCTTTATAAGACTTGCTGAGATAAGCTTTCATGAAATGTTTCACTCTCAATGAACCAGCAACTTTTGTCAGAAAACATGCCAGCAGAATGGTATTTCCAAAGAAATGCATTCATAGCTGGATGACACAATGGTAAAAACATCTCGGTCTTGGCTATACTAGCTGATCAGTAATAGTTTGGTACAAGCCTCAGTTTCCTGAAGTAACAAACTTTGAGTCACCTTCTGTTCTCCTAATTGCTGGTTGCACTCCTTCAGTAATGCCACATGTGAGCACTAGCAGCACAGCACATAATCATTGTTAATGTGTTCCTGCTTGGATACAGAGAATCTCTGGGACTGAGATTTTTGCATTCTACTTTGAAGGCTTATCATTAAATACAGATCAC
This sequence comes from Eurystomus gularis, assembly GCA_013400335.1. Lineage (NCBI taxonomy): Eukaryota > Metazoa > Chordata > Aves > Coraciiformes > Coraciidae > Eurystomus > Eurystomus gularis. The sequence continues at coordinate 29,676 of VZZY01019139.1, forward strand.
CAGGCTGCCCAGAAATTCTGATCAAACCATCTTAACACGGAGTCTGTCTTGCTCTGCAGAGTCTCTGTATCATGGTAATAGGAACAGCACATAAGTGAATGAAGATTTCTCTTGAGCAACTCCAGAGTTAAGTTTTGGAAGACTTTCATTGTTTTCACAAGCCTTCATACAGAAGGTCTTCTACTAAGAGAAGAAGGTGTGCTTGAGGTGCATCACACTAATGTACATTTTCCATATTAACTGCTCTATTTCCTTCTATATATTGTTTCTAATGGCTAGAGGATAACCTCAAATCTAACCTGTTGTCTTTCATTACAGAAGTAGCAGAAACTATCACTTACTGGTAAAACTGTCTCAGATTTTCCCACAATAAAATCTGGTTTGAGTTTTTTATACTTTTGTCAGTTTTTAACTGTTTGGACTGATACATACTCTGGTAGGTTTTTGCCTCTGGCAGTGGTCTATGGTAAAAAGCATAGAGGCCATATAAAAAGCTCTATAATGTATGCAAAGAATGTGACAGAAATTAACTTACATCAGCAGCCTTAATCCTGGCAGTTCCTAATTCATGGAAGTTTTATTTTGCAGCCTTAATAAAAGCTTCGGTTTTGTATATACTTATGTATTAAATATTTAGTATAAAATAAATCACTGGCAGATTACCACCTATCAAAAGTCCACGGCTCCTGCAAAAGTAAACATATATAAGTACGGTATAAGGTGGACTAAAATATATCAACTACACTGAGGGAAAAGAGGTGGTCATTAAAGAAAATACTTTTTAAAGCTAATATGACTAAAAAATGAGGAAAAGTTCCCTGATCCACTAAAGTCAATGGTAATGCACCAAGAGCTATAAGTAGTGTAAGGATTTCACAAAGAAAACCAAAGCAGGAAAAAACCCCAAAACTCTAGCAAATCTGGAGCTAGCTGGGTGCAAGTCTGGATTCTTCATCTTTAAAAGTCCTGAAATCACAAAACAATTCTTTTCCAAAACAAAAAATATGTGGCTTAGTACAGAGCACATGTGTAGAGGCTTTTGACTTGTGTTGTAAATAGGAACAGACTAAGATATCTGACATTCACTTCTAAATCTTCTGAACCACGACTTGTCAATATGGAAGTAGGAAAATATGATCCTGTTCATATTTTACTTTAGTGGCTGGATTCTGCCAGATTAGTCTTCTTGAAACTTAAAAAAAAAAAAAATTAAAAAAACCTGTGTTTGAAATCATATACTTAATGTTTTGAAAAGCTTTTGGCAATGTTGCTTCTTATAAATTTATTTCTAAAAGTTAGAAACAATGACAATGTCAAGCACTGGCCAACAACAAAGAAATGAAATTGCTGTGAAATCTTCCAGTGAGCGCTCCATGCTAGAGATACATCAGAAACGAATCTGATTATGTTTCTTCTTTGTTTTAGACCAACAAAAAATCACTGTTAAAAATGAGGGTTTGAACATGGAATGAAAAATTACAGTACCTTCAGTGTTGCCTATATTTTGCTAATGCTGAGAGTATCACCATTCAGTGTTGAGGCTGCCAAAGAGACAACTAGATCCCAAGTAATTTTTATGCACACAAGTTATAGCAGTGTAATTGAAAAAAAAAATCCAGACTGCAGAGTTACAAGAGAGATGGGAAAGCATCTGGGTGCCTTTTGCTTTCAGGGTGAAAATGGGAAGAAAACTCCAGCTGTAGTAACTGCTACAGCCACTTTTTTGATTTAGACTCTTGCATTTCCCTATGCAAGTTTAGAATTTTAAGAAAAGGGGGCTTATTCTTGGAAAGGTGACTAAATTAAGACTTTTTAAGCTACTAAATACTGTAGACTTGATCCTCATTTACCACATGTGAAGGAGCTTTACTACAGATATAAATCAGGTGCTCTGTGTGTTTTCCAACCTATTATAAAACCCGTTGCAACAAACATCCCCCATTAGCTTATCTTCAGTTTTCTCCTTAGGAGAGGAACTATGCTTTTACTGTAGAAGAGAAAATCAAATTAGCTTCCTTGGTTTGTAGTGTGGAATTTTGCACAGTAATTCACAAGGTTCTCCTCAATAATGCTCCAGTGTCTGGTGGTCTCTCAAATACCCTTTGTAAACAGTTTACATTGATCTTTGCTCCAAGCTGTGAGATGTTTATGGATCTTTTTTCAGTATGGCTATTTGCCCACCATCAAGACCCAAGACCTTATTTTGGTAATCCTAAAAATAGGCTAGGATCAATTACAAAGACTTTTCCTCAACAATGTAGTCCTAAAATAAATTTAAAGCCTAAGATTTTGGCAAAAAAACCACATTAACAGTCAAGCTGGAAATGTTTCAAACACTGATTGATCACGACCCAGCTGAGTTTATTCTACGCAAGATAGATTTCATCAGATAGTCCAAGAAGAGTGTTTGTTTTGGCCTCTTTTCCCAGAAATACTATTAACCTGGCAAAAATGTTGTTTCTATGAAGAAAAAGGCCATTGAGCAGGCTAAGTATCTGTGTCTTTCTTCTCATGTACTACACTAGTTTCAACTTACATCTTGTGTTTGCTCAGTGTTTTCAGGAGCTGTGTTAAGAGTTCCTGTGCTGTGGTTAAATCACCTGTCTCGCTCACTAAGGTATGTACTGGGCCAGAGTTTATGAGACGGTCACAGTCCAGTGCAGGTATGCTCAGAACACATCTGAGACCTAAAGTGTTCCCTCTCTGTTCTTCACCCATAATGACTGGATTCACAGACAGTTAAGGTGCAGATTTCCAGATGTTTAGGCACAGTCACATAGCTAATGGGATCCAAACATTTTTCATAATCTGAGGCGACTTTTATCTCTTCTGACATTTTTAGGTGGCTTTATATGCCTTTAGCAACCTGGTTACAAGTGTTCAGTGGCAGACTCAGGAAACAAACTCAGGTTTTCCAAACCCTCATTTAGCTTCTTCACCTCACTCTCCATTGCTTTATCACCATAAAGCTTTAAGGGAAAGAGCAGGCTTCCTTACCATCTACAAATGTTTGAGGCAGATACATTAGATAATGTGAGATTCAGGGTTACTAAAGTTTTCAGAAGCCCATAAGAGAGATTAAACCTATAAAAATTTTAATTTTTATTTGAATAGGATTGCACTTTTCATTTCACATGACCCTTATAGAGGAAAAGGGGCATATCATGTTGTCAAGGAGGACCATGTTCACTTTATGAGACAAGAACATATCCACGAAGTTGCAAATGTTTAAGACATTTTTCTGGAGTATGTTCACATAAATGAGATGTTTCTTTGTATGTCTGTATCATAAGGCAAGGAATCCTTTCTGCATAGGAAAGGAAAAGAAAATTGAATACAGAAAAAAATTATGACTAAAGATGCTGCATTGGTCTCTGAAATTCTTATTAACATTGCTACACTCTACCAGCACAGCAAAATGTAGAGTTTGCTTCACAAGTAACAAAACAAGTGGATACCATGTATGTGACAATACCAACTGCTTCAAAAATCAGTGCATACTAGTTGCTGAATTTACTTGGAATGCACATTTATATGTTCCAGGTTCACTCACAATGTATACTTTTCAACTTTTTTCTTTATCCAGCTGTCAGCTCAAACTCAAGTTGAGCCAGTGAAGAGATTTAAGAAAATATTTTCTTCCACATGTTTTCCTTCCATGCTGTAAACTGGGCATCACCTTTGACTTGGACATATATCCAGATGCTCCCAGATAAGCCTACAGATTGCTGATTACTTCTTTGCAGCACTAAAGTAGGTGTCCTCGTTCCATAAGTTAAAGCTTGAAGCAAGGCTCTCATCCTTGGTCTCCAGATGTGGTCTTTCCCTTCTCATTTATTCTTTATTACTCTGAAGATTACTTTCTAAGACCAATGCTTTTATTGTATCACTTAGTCCGCATTCTTTAGCTGGCACTGTCTTCCCACTTATCAAACACAAGCTGCTGATCTTCACTTCCAAGTTCCTCTATGGACTCTCCATGTTCCACATCACCTCATTTTCACTATAGACTCATCAGCTCTCATCTCTCCTTTGCCCATTTATTAAAATTTACAAGAGCTTTCACATTTTATTCTTCACATCTAAAACTTTTTAAAAGCTTCTTCAAATGCTCTTTTGAAATTCAGGGACAATGTAGTACACACATTTGCTACTCTAGTACTGCTGCCAGTACTTAGAATGGTCTCTGTTGGCTGGAGATAATGTAAATGTAGCTGCAAAGGATTTTCATTTGAAAATGAGCAAAAATAATACTGAAGAGTGAAAGGTGAAGAGTACACAAACAATTTGAACTATGTTCACAGATAATGTGAGAGACGAGAATACTGTTCCTGAGGCAAAATGGGAGCAGAAACACTAACTTCAACATGAATAAGAAACCACCGAGTATAAACACCAAATATGGTGGAGTGTATGGATCAAGCACTTCCTTAACTGTTTTGCTGAAATACAGCCATAAACCAGAACACACCCCTTTTCCAGAAACTCCTGGACAAAACTGGTTAAGAGCTTGAAGTTACTTGTTAAGGCTGTTTGAGAAAATAATGTGCTTACTTTCAGAGAAACACTGTCAGCCAGAAGATCTTTCATGCTTATCGTGTTTTTAGAGCAGAAGGAACAGTTTTCTTAAAGGCAATCTACATTATTTGAAGCTCTTTCTGCAAAAATTTTACCTAAAACCCAAAGCTACATCCTGCCTTAATGTGTCCTGCAAGAAACTCCTACAATTGCCAGTGACATAGCTAGCACATAGGAACCCTCATCCCCAGGAACATGAAAGACTAGTAAAGCATACAATTCTGGCTGAAATACTTAAGCTGTTGAATGACTTTAACATCTGTTCCTGGGTCAAAGCTTGCTTTTCCTTAGTCTCATAGAAAGCTCTGTTGTGGTCAGCAGAGGTGTCAGCAAGTGGTGTCACTACGCAAGAGTACAAATATTTGTTGACAGTTGGACACTCAAGCTATCATATGAGGAAAATATGACAGTATTTAATATATTAGTTATAACCATATTCTAAAAATAATACAAACTGTACATTGCAACTGTGCAGTGTAGAAACTTGAGTTATTCAATGGAAGGGGAAGTGAGAATTCACTTCTTCCTTCCTAAACTTAATGTTACCAAATGAAGCATAATGCGATTGCCAAGTTCCTCTTTTACATATTGTTGGTTCTATAAAATTCAAACAGAGCTCATATTCAACTTGTATTTTATGGAAAACTATATTGTCAACATCATATGGAAAACGCTGTTAGATTATTACATCTGTCTTAGTAAATCGTTCATTGCCTTATGCTCTTGTGAATCACGTGAGATGCCAGTCTTAAGTAAAAGTGATGCAACTGGCTGTAAGTGGGGTGAGGTCATTTCTCAGCACAGTGGAAGGAGAGTCTCACCTTGACTCTTGTTTGGCTCACAGACATTTGTTTGCAGTTCAGCACCAACTATTTGCCACAGAGAGTAATAGGACAAAGCTGTCATGGTATGGCAAAGCTCTTAGACTTCAATTTTTGTATTACGTGTACCTTTTCTGTAAACTTAACTTGCACTGCTATACCATCACTTGGTCTGGCTTACTGAGACTGACAAGAAAGTATCATCTGTGTACCTAAATTCCATCTGTTAATTTCATATGCATGAGCTAATTTCATATGCAACCCCCCTCGAGGTGGGGCAACAAGATGAAACTCTATCAGTTTTCCCCATCTGCTTCCATATTTAGTTTAAGGACCTGAAGCAAGTTCTGCTTCCTGCTTTGGCCCCTTATGAGCAGGAAGGGCCACACACTTAAAACCTATTTTGCAAGAACTATCAGGATCTTCTGCTGTAGAAAAAAAAATATATCTGACAACTGTTTCTGAAGGTTTCCATCAGTTCCTTCCAGGCAGTGCTTACGCTGATAGGAAACTAGTAACTGTGCAAAACCTCCACTTCTCAATTCTTCACATTAGAAAAGAAAATACAGCTAGTTTATAGTGCGACTTTCCTCATACTATCTCCCACCCTATATGCACATTACAATGGGCCAAATGCTATACACTACACATATGCTCTAAATGACAGACTTATTTACTATAAACAGCAGAGAACTTTGCAGCCTAATATTGACATGCACCTACAGGAAATCAAATGCATGTGCAAAAAGATGCAGCCTGGCATTTGGACTTGAGAACTACCCACTGAGATGAGAAGAGTAAACATATATTCAGATTCTGGGGATACTTTCTGACAAGCAAAAAATATTTACAATTATTTCCATAAAGCTTTCTGTAAAACACTATGAAAATTAGGGAGGGGAGAAGAAGAAATGGTGATGGTACAGGTTTATTTTAAATCCTGAATAACAGAAAAAAAGACCAAAATAAAATTAAGTTGTTTTCAACTACTATTGTGTAGTCAAAAATAAGAACGTTAAGTGTTTCAAAGTGTTTCATGGACCTCCAGGCAATGGGGTAAATTTTAATATTCATGCCAATGTAATTAAATAGTATCGAGGTTTAGTTTCAATCCACCAGAACTACAACAGACACTCTCTGTTAACCCCTCTTTCCCTACCCAGATGAGGAAGAGAAAGAGGATAAGGGAGAGAGAGTTATGGCCCCCTCCCAAATGGCAGAAGAAGGGAATGAGAGGGAGAGAGGCTTCTGGATTAGAAAAGAAAACGAAAACAGCTTTAATAAAGACAATAATAATAAAATAGAATATATACAAATATATACAAAACCAGTATTGAACCCAACCCCCCTGATGGTAGTTACATCACTGTCACCACTGAGGCTGTGGAGCAGGCACCAGGAAAGTCCTAGACTGGGCTCAGCAGCTGATGGAAACTGAGTTCAGGAACACACAGATCAGGATCAAAGGCACAAGAAGGTCCAAGAAGGGAAGGCCGAAGGGAAGGGTCCAAGAAGGCAAGAAGGCCCCCAAGGTAAGCGAAAGGCCAGCAGAAGGCAAGGGTCCCGAAGGCAGACGGGAAGGGCCGAGACCCTTGTGATCCCTCAGCTTTATACTGAATATGTCGCATATGGGATAGAATCCCTCGTTGGTCAGTTTGGGGTCACCTGTCCTGGCTGCTCCTCCCCACAGGTGCAGCCTTTCACTTTCTGCACCTCCCGATGTGGTATACAGGAGTTAGCAGTGACCTTGGTCTGCACACCAATCCTTGGTAGTAACTCTAAACATCAAGCGTTATCACTGCTAGAAGCAGACACTCTCTGCAAAAACATGCTGTTAATTTCAGAAAGTGCAGTTAGTTAGCAGAGATGCAGACAAAAAGAAAAATCACTGAACAGAATTAGCTTGGTTCTAACTCAAACCAGGACAAACAGTCAACATGCAGCAAGTAAAGGAGAAAGCTTAACACTGGTATGACCAGAGGACTAACCTTAACTCCTGCCTCTCACACGAGTTAACACATGTTGACGCTTGGATAGAAGAAACTTCAAATGAACATTCTACCTGTCTAAATCACGCTTACAACATTTTAACAGTCAGGGGAAAAAGTGCATAGGGAAATAAATCACAGAGGAATGAAGTAAGGAAAGGACTGAACAACTTGAAACAAGTAAAATACATCATTAATTTAATTCTATTAATGAAGCCAGGTAATTCCATCTTCTTTTGTCTTCAAATGCCTTTTGTTTTCACTTCAGTAAGAAGCTTCAAATCCTTGCTCATATCATGCTTAGTTTGTCATACATGTGAAATCTAACACACAGCATTAATGAAATAAAATGTCCAGTTTAAAAAGATGCTTCTCATTAAACTAACTTTTGTACACGTTGCTCTGAGCAATAGCTAAAAACCTATCTTGTAAAGCTAATGAAATAATGTTAATAATAAATGCTGACATTTTCAAATTAAGACCCTCAGGCTACAATTTCCTGGTTAATAACAAGTAGCATTCTGAATAAGTTAGATGAGATTTCAATATTTCACTTCACAACAGGTACAGGTTTCCTTTTATGGGTGCAGAAAATTTCATTTTATCATAAGATTAATAAAGCTAATATACAAGATATGGTAGTCAGGCTTCTCCTACCTCACCTGCAATTTGCGTTAGATACTCAGCACTCACATTGAAGAAGTGGGCTGACTTCAACAGATGTTTCTGAAGAACAGAAAGGGATATATATCCACAGTGTATGAACAGTCACAAGAAATATGGATGTACACAGAATGGTATTTATATGTGAGTGCTGGAAAACTTAGGCTCTGATCTAAGACCCATTGAAGCCAAGGAAAAAGGCACCCTGGCTTTTCAATCAATACCTTTGACATTTTAACAGTTTAAAGTCTGGACATGCAAATTGTTCCCTGAATACATAGTATGAAATATGAAATGGAAACTGTTGACTAACCTGAGGCCCTACCATACAAAGAGAGAAAACAAAAGTGGAAATCCATCTTAAAATCAACATGGTGGGCAGAACTCCAGTAACTAAGCTTTGATCATAAACTTTTCAGAAGTACTTCTGTCTTAATTTCCTGCAGTTGAAAGTGTGAACTTGCTAGCTTCACTGATGATATTTTTAGATGGACCTAGAACCTCTTCTTCAGCTTTTCATCCAGGCTGAGGTTTTGTTTTGCTCCTGGTTTTCCACTGAAAGAACCAAGGCATATAAGCTTCCCTATGAATAGTTTGGAGAAAGAATTCTATTCTCAGTTCTGGGTTGCTGAAAGATGCTATCAAAAGGATGGAAGGGCTGATGGGCAGATGGAAATTCATCTGGCCATATACCTGCTCTTTAGCCTGTTGAGTTTCAGCTTTTTAATTTGTTCTAATTTTAAAGAATTTTATGTGATGTGCTTGTTAACTAGCTTCTGTATTCAATGCAGTTGTACTTAAATCTGGTTTATTGTGAATTTTTGAAACTATTTTTGGGCAATTTCTTCCACATAAATTCACAAATGAAAGCTTTCCATCTTTGTCATAGAAAGTTTTATAGTTTACAAGTCTTCCACAGTATTTCACAATCACAAAGGAATATAAAAAGCCCCACAACCGTAAACAGAATTAATTCTTATTAAATGAACATAAAACCTATAGTTGCAACTTGCTTATCCCTATACTATTTGCTTTTGGCCTTATCATCTAGGAAGATGCCAAACACAAATATAAATTTTTCAAGAACGCCCTGACATTGCAGTCTGATGTGGTGCTGTTTCACTAACTGCAACCTCTTTAAGGTTTCCAGAAAAAAAACAGTGTAGTAGTGAAAGAATCTATCTGGTGTGTCCCAGGGGATCATCCAATCACTGTACCAAAGATTTTCACAGTGTCTGCAGACTGCTACTTGAAAAGAGAATACTCCATTCTGTAGATATTACTTGCCTTAAACTGATACTGTTTAACCCTGTTTTGTAGCTTGTATCTGTGCCTTTGCCCTCTATGATCAAAAACTTCCATCATTCTGAAATTTAAGTAACAAAACAAACAAACCTTTCAATTGTATTTTATGTGTTTTTCTGTGACAAAAGATATAATTAATACATTGATTAATATTTATTTTCCTTTCATTATTAGCCACTGGCACAATGGTTTGGCAATACTTTACTTACTTGCAGCCTTCCCACCCTGAGGGCTATGGGCAGGTAAGATCCTAATCAGCACAGTGTCACATTTGCCCTGTAGAGAAAATGAAGGTTAGTCTCTAAAGACACGTTATTATCAGTGTAGAAAGTGATCTCAGTGAAACTTAAGGAAGTGCTTATACTACTTTTTTGCCAATTGTTTTGCTGACACTAGAAACATATCTAGCTGTTCCCTTTCAAAGACAGACATTCTGCTTTAACTCTAAATTATCTGCTGCTTTATAGAAACTTATATTACAATGAAATGCAACCCACAAGGCCTGTGGGCGTTAATAAAGCTCCCCTGCCCTGTATAATGGCAGCCTATCTACCCAGTGATCTGCTCTCCCATGATAAGAAAAGGAAAAGAACAATTTGTAATTGCATGTGTTAGATCTTGAGTCATGCAACTGCTGTGATACAGATGGGTTGTAATGTGGGTGGGGCACGTCTCTTCTTTCCATCAGAAAACCCAAAGCTTTGGAGAGGAGCAGAATGGAGGGCTGGAATTCAGGGGAATGATTCTGCTGCACATTCATTTTAGCTGAGACAGGAGAAAACAGATTAGGAAGCATTACACTTTTCTATTTGCTCTTGCCACAAACTTTGCCTCTTTCTAACATTAGGACATACACTGTTAATCAAGTCCATATCTACCGCAGCATTTCCCTCACCACATTTCTTCCTTATGAATACACAATGGCCTCCACCCATCCCACTGGAGCACAATGCTCATGCTCCTGAATGCAGCCCAAAATCTTCTCAGATAGCTTTCTAGATTTCCTGGGTTTTCTATGATTTTCTCCTTGCTTTCCAGAGATGTGCAATTCTCATCTCCACCGTTCCTCTTAGAAAGAATGATGCCTACCTGTTACCGACAGGTACAAGGAGAGCTGGAAAACACTGCCATTCAACTTTCTCAGCCTTATTTCAGGATACTTGGACAGAACAGGAACAAATATAAATACAGAGAAAACGAAGGCTCATTTGTACAAGCAGAATAGATGTTTTCTACATTATCATAACAACTATCTTGGTTGTGTATTTCAAAAACAGCAAAGTAAGCGTGAAACCACTCATGCAATCGGGGTGTGGCCATGTTACTGGTAAGTGACATAGTAGAAGTGAAAAAACACTTTTTGGCAACAAAATGCATCATCAGATATTATTCTTTCAATACACGCAGAGTGTTCACTGCAAAGTGCTGATTTCAAAACTGACTTTGGGACAAAAAAAAAAAATAATTGCCAATTTATCTTTTGAAATGACGTCTATTCTTGGCATCATAACGATTCCAAAGGTCAAAATGAGCAACTGCAAAGAAAGTCAGCAAAGAGAATATGCAGTATCCATGGAATCTCAGACTCCCAAGCTGCTGAACTAATAACGGTTTATTAACTATGTGCGTGATTTTTCCAACACTAACAAGTTTGTCAAATTCAGATGTATTTTCATGTGCCTCGCCAAAGACGCAGTTCTGACCTCAGCAAAGTCCGGTAAATTTTAGCCATTTTCTCAGTGAAATAATTTTGGTTTTTTTTTAAATAACATGAGCAGAACAACATAGTATTCCCTAAATGCATTCTTAAATATGGTTGAGCTGTCTCAGCTGGAATTTTTCAAAGCAATTACCTCATAAAGCATGGAAACATATTTGCTGTGCAAAACATGATGGTAATTTTAAATGCTACCATCCTTCTGCTATAATTATTTTATCTCCAGCAGTGTTGGAGGAACAGAACATGGGATTGCTTGGTTGCTTTGGGGCAAAACATGGAGTTTTAATATAAATTGTCTGTAAACACAAGATTAAGCTAAACTACCGGATGACTTTTCTAAACTGAGGTAGCAGAAGTAGGAGATGGTGACATCTTCACCTTTGCTCGCTACACATCCCTGTCTGTCAACACCTAACGAAAATTGTCATCTAAAAGCACTGGTTTGGCTAAATTAAGGACAATGAAAATAGGATTTTAAATCAAGAGAGGGGTCTATTTGCACATCACCTGCAGCACCTCAATCTCATCAACCTGATGACGCTAACCCCACCAAGGCCACGCTTAATTTTCTGCCATTTGCCTTTCTAACCTGATGGAAACCTCTGAATTTTTTTTTCCTCCTCATCTTTTAATGGAATTTAGTGCATTATGTAATGATTTATACTCAATGAATAAAATCTAAGTACACTTCACAGCAGCATTTTGCAATGCTACAAAGTCACACGAAAACGCTATTTACTGCCGTGTGGCAGCATTATTTAGAAAAGATGCAGTCACTAGACAGAGTGTGGGAAGAAACACCTCTCTGTCTGACGACCGGAGCGCAGCGCTGCCCCGCTGAAAGCCAGCCGGCCCAGCCGAGGTGACCCGGGGGAGGCCGGGCTGGGCTGCCCAGGCCTGTCCGGGGCTCCCGTCCCCGCGCTGGCCGCAGCTTCTCCACCGGGCCTCC
>VZZY01019139.1:42309-134691 GCA_013400335.1 Eurystomus gularis
TTCCCGCCGCGCCGCCCGGGAGCCGGCAGCGGGGGGGACCCCCACAGGCCTCCCCCCACGGGACACGGAGCCTTCCGACGGCAGACGCGGCCTCGGTGGGCTGAAGAGGGGTACCGGGATTTAGTGCTGCGGTGCTGGCTCCCCGCGTTGATCGTTCTCTTCGGAAGGGTCAACCTGGGCCAGGCCGTCCCTGTGCCCAGGCGCCGCGGGGCGAGCAGGAGAACGGTCATGGGCAGGGCGGGATTGCAGAAGCCTCCCTGCAGCCCGGTGAGGCAGGGGGGATCCCGGGGCATGCACAGGGCCTGCTTGAGGTGGCTGCGCTGGGAAAGTGAAGCCGGGGGAAAAAACTGCCTTCACAAAACTGAGTGCAAGTGGGAGGACTGCAGACCAGGCGGCCTGGCAGGCGTGCCTGAAAAATACACCATGTGCGTGTGCTAGTAAGAAGGTGGTGAGGTTATGGTAAAACAGCCAGTATAGCCTCCCAGGGAACACATTTTACATCTCTCTGCTGGTGGTGTATTTGGCCGTGTGGTTTCGGGAAGAAATAGACGTGTCTCCTGACTTTGAGAAGGCCCATCCTGCATGATGCCCTCAGCTGAATGAAGAAGTAACAGAAATACACCCTCCACCAGATTGGAGCGTTCCTTCAATCCCTTGTGCACCAAAAGAGAAGTTATTAAATCCATTAATTGTCATGCTGGGATGATGTATCTGGTAGGGTCTTTTAGGCAGCATATCATCCAGCCTGTCTGTCTTAACTGCCATCAAAAATTTGGATGTGGGAATACAGCCCACAAACAAAATATGCAGGGTGCCACCAAACTGGGACAGACTGTTTCACTTTTTGAGGTCCCTTCCTGCCCCAGATTACTCTGATTCTGGCTGGCATGGCTCCAGCTTGACTCTACCCCTCGAAACATGGGTTTGCAGGATTTTGCCAGTTGTTTTCCTCTGGTTCTAGTTCCCCTGTGTGAAATACATGGTGTGCATGTTTTGTCATCTGTTCCTCACTTGTTTCTAGAAAATACTGATTTCACATATATCTCTGTTGATGTCACTGTGTGGAGGTTTAGGTTCAATCCACCAGACCTACAAAAGACGCTCTCTGTTAACCCCTCTTCCGCCCCACAAATAGAAGAAGAGAAAGAGGATAAGGGAGAGAGACTTATGGCCCCCTCCCCTCCCAAACAGGAGAAGAAGTGAATGAGAGAGAGGGTTCTGGATTAGAAAACTAAAACAGTTTTAATGAAGATAATAATAATAAAATGGGATATACACAAATATATACAAAGCCAGTATTGAACCCAGCCTCCCCCTGATGGCAATTACCTCACCATCACCACTGAGGCTGTAACTGGCAAAGTCCTAGACTGGGCTCAGCAGCAGACAGGACCCAGGTTCAGGAACACACGAATCAAGATCAAAGGCACGAGACGGTCCAAGAAGGGAAGAAGGCCCCCAAGGTAAGCAAAGGCCAGCGGAAGGACTACTGAAAAGGAAAAAGGGCAAAGGGGCCAAAAAAGGGCAAAAAGCCAATAAACCCCCAGATCCTTGTGATCCCTCAGCTTTATACTGAATATGACGTATATGGGATGGAATCCCTCGTTGGTCAGGTTAGGGTCACCTGTCCTGGCCGCTCTTCCCCGCAGGTGCAGCGTTTCACTTTCTGCACCCCCAATGTGGTACACAGGAGTTAGCAGTGACCTTGGTCTGCACACCAATCCTTGGGAGGAACTCCAAACATCAAGTGTTATCACTGCTAGAAGCAGACACTGTCTGCAAAAACATGCTGTTAGCTTCAGAAAGTGCAGTTATTTAGCAGAGATGCAGACAGAAAAGAAAAATCACTGAACGGTATTGGTTTGATTCTAACTCAAACCAGGACACACTGTTAATTATTTATCCTGCTGCTCCACAACAGAGGTGTAAATGTAAAGTCTCCAGGACTTGATGTCATAGATCTGTTTCATTTAGGCAAATAGGTAAGCCCCAGTGCTTCAGAGGGCTCTAGCAGATGACCATTTCCACCTGTGTAGACTCGTACTCATTTGTCATTGCTAACTTTACAAAGTTTTTTTTCTAGAGAGTTTGTAAAGAATATGACTTTAGGTTAAAATTTTATGTTTAAAACAGAATGCTTAACTTTTTGCTGAACCTGTTCATTTCCATTTTCCCCTGTGATATTTCTAAGGAAACTATTACATTTAATTGACTTTCATGCTTTGTGCAAGCATTGCTTAAAAATTGAGATAATTTGGTGTGAAATATGGATTACAAATGTCTTTGGGAGGTTTAATCAATGGAGCATTACAGATGGCTGAGTGATCCTTATTTTATATTCTCACAGAATTCCGATCCATCTGGGAGCACACATAACTGGAAAAATGTATTGTCTCTGAAAGAGTACTCTTAATCATTTGCTCTGTCTTCTCTTTCTTCCTTAACTACCTGCTGTGGGTACTACAGTTTCTTCTGGTGTTTGGAGGCAAATATGACTTAAAAGTAATTAAGTAAATTGTGGTTTAATTGTTCATGCTAGAATTTGTGATTATTTGATGTGCAGTGTTTTCAAGCAGAGTGTGATGCTTTTGAAGCGCTGATTTATTTTGTTATTAAATGTATTTATTCCAGCTAAGTTTGATTTTTACAGATCAAAAGACTGATACTCACTATACTTGAGCCTGTGAATCAGCCTGTAAATTTGATCTTTTTTCAATTTATAAAGCTTTAAAGAGCAACATATTTGGAAGGATAGCAATTTGCACAAAGGGGCAATGGTATGAACAGAGGAACCTGCTGCACATCGTAGCAGCTTAACTCTGTTCTGCAGCCTGAGATTTCTTAGGCACTCCAGAATTTACCCAAACCACTAACATTTTGGTTTTGCTCTGTCTCACCTTTTCATTTGGAAGAAATGTCTTGTAGCAATGATGGGAACAAGAGGCAGAAAGCTTCCGTTCTCTTGCTCTGCAGTATATGGTGAAGGGAGAGGTAGGAGTTAGGTAACCAGTGGATGGAGGAATCAGCTGTTGTATGTCTTTAGCCCTCAAAGATGTCTGAGAAAACTACCAGTCTGGAGTACTGCTGGAGCTAAGAGGAGGGGTTACCTTGTTCAAGAGGGAACCTGTCTTGTTTATAGATTCATGAATGTCTGTCCTTTGAGAAAAAGATCTGGGACTGTGAAGGGACTGTGAATTTTCTTGAAAGAGTGTTTATGTTTCAGAGGTGACTTCACAGGAGTGTAGCTGAATTTGGTTTTCCTGCGTATCATTCAGGTATCAAGGCCCCGATCCTTTCCTCCTCTCTCTGCAAAGAGACCCACAGACCTTTCTGTCATCTTTCATTTCGGTGTGTCTTGACCTGTTTTGTTGTAGGCCCATCTGACCTGTTGTGATGATGACTTCATCTGATCAGGTGCTGATCTGGGGTGAAAGTGAAAATAAGACTTATTTGCCTGCAGCAATATAGAAGCGTCAGCTTGTTTCTTATGGAAGGTTTCTAGTGATGATGGTAACTTATATCCATCCAAACCTTCCAAATCACTTCTTAGAATTTATAGGCAGGATCCTCCTCACCTGACTTTTAACATTAGAATTTTAGTTACCTGAGATTCTGAGTTACCTTGACAGTCAACGGAGAGAAACAGATACTGCTAGAACTTAGTTCAGCTGCCCAGTTTTAGACAGCTACCATGAGTCTTTCTCTAGAAAGTTGCCTTTCTTTCCCTTCATTGAGTAAGAAGAGTCTTGAATGATCAGGTCAGATGCAGATGTTGTAGAAAATCCACCGTATGTCTTTTCAGGATTAGAAGGGATTCATAGTACAGTAAAATTGCACTTGGAAAAGCAGGTTTTTTAGGCAGCTTTCCTTACAGTCTAGCCTATGGATGCCTATGCTAAATATTAACAATATAGCTGTCAGCATAGAAGATAGTATATTGCACTGTGAAAGAAAGAAGCTAGGGTGCCATGTTCTTCTTAAGTTTCTGTGGGAGGCTTTTGAGCATCTACATGAGCATACATGAACATGTGTTCCTCACCGCCCCTCAGTATTAATTCATAGCATTGCTCCTGGGCTGTAAATGAGAAAGAAACACAAATTACTTCAGTCTGACTCAGAACTTTAATGTGGGAATTCACAAGGTAGTTTGATAATGACTGTCTAAAAAGTTTAAGACTATCATTAGTTTCAAAGCCTTTCTTCCAATAAAGTGACCTTTTCGATCTGTGGCCAGCTAATTGCTCTCATGGTTTTTCGCTGCAAGAAGCTACGTCAGGCTACACACAGCTCTGTTTCTTCTTGTTGAGCATTGATCTAGCATGCCATGAGTTTAGGCTCAAATAAATTAGGGCTGCAGATATTAGGAGTATTATTTGGGGAGTAGATGCATTATGAGTCTTAGAAGAAAAAGAAGGGTCAGTACGTATGAACCAAGATTTTCTATGATACTCTGTATAGAAAGGCACAGAGACATTTCTGATAGAAGTTTTGCACTGGATGCATCTCCTCAGTCCCTTTCCATTTTTACTTTCACTCTGTGTTTTCTTGTAATCTAAACCAGCGGATGTACATGTGTGACATGTAACACTAATATTAAACGATGAAACTCCCTGTATATCTGCTATCTGTGATGGGCAGAGCCTACATGTGCAGTATCGCAAAGAGCAGAAAGTTCTCAGTTGTCCTCAGACAGTCCAACTGATATAATAAAAATTTTGGTGAAAATCTTGTAATTGTACCTACACCTATCAGGGAGAGTGGGATGGGCAGAGACGCAATACATCAAGCATAGAGAATGGCTAGGAGCCAAAATCATAGAGGCACTCACATGATGCTTTTGCTGATAAAACTTGCAAATGACCTTCTGAGTCCCCAGTTTTAGGTGAATTAATGTATCTGCTTAGAAGGCAGCTCACCAAGAGCATGGGCAAGTTCTACAGAATTGTCAGATCATCTGCTGGCAGCAAATGAAAACTTATTCCTCAGTGGCCTTAGTTGGTCTGTTTTGGTATTCTCACTGCATCTTCAGGTAGCCCAGACTGCAGACACATGGGTACTTTTCTACAGCTTCAGAACAAAATACCAATGCACTTTTGAAGATTTTTCTAGTACTTTCTAACAGTACTAGAGGCCCCCATTCTCTCACTTGCGGTGAGAATTGCATTGAAACACAGAAATAAGAAGGATGTATCAACCCAAAAAGTGTTTTTGAAAGTTGATGTGTTTTTTGTCTCAGATTGCAAATTTTAAAAAGTAATCATTTAAATAACAGTCAAGTCTACATTACTGTTCTCTGTACTTTGATGAATCTTACATTTGGAAGATGTGCTGTACATGTGACTTGGAGAGCCTAAGTTGCTGAGAGAACCCTGAGCAAGTGAGAATACATGCTAAGGACATGAACACAGATAACATTCCCCAATACTTGTGGTTACAGCTTAGTTTTGTGCTTTGGTGACTGCATCTTTGTGACTGAGGGGAAGCCAGCAGAGCTAATATTTGAGAGAGCAAATACAAACAAGCCAGTGGTTTTGTGTGCAAGACCTAGCAAGGGATGCAGTATAAACTTAACTGCAGTTTTGGCCCATAGGGCCCATGTTCTTCCATGAAATTCAGCAAAGCCTTTCATATCTGTCACTAGACAGACCTCCTTTTTCTCCCCTGTGTCACAATGGAGTTGCTATCTGACCAGCTGACAACTGACTATGATCAGTTGTTCCATCTCTCCTCCACTTGAAGGAAAAATGAGAGGGGGCAGTGGCATTTCCTTCTCATGGAAAACCTTACAGAAATGGAAGAATTACACTGGAAATGTCACAAGGTTCCTCTCTTGCTCAATTTTCTTCCCATAACCATTTCCTTTATATAGTGTGGGGCTTGCTGGGCTGTGACAAGGCAGCCACAGCCATGCCAATATGACATCCCAACTGTGGTGACTCTGGACTCCCACTTTCCTTAGAGATCTTAGTCTGAAACTCACTGCTTATAGCTGTTTGTGATCACCCTACATTATGTAGACTGAAAGAAACAGCTTTTCTAGGTGGAAAGTTAATAATGGGTCTTGAAACTGTACCTGACTCTTTGGTCAGTAGTAAAGCTGAGGAAGATTTAAAAAATCTTAATTTACTTTTTGTACTGCTCAGTATGGCACTGAGCACTGTACTTTGATGAAATACCTATAAATTCATATTGAAGCATTACTTGCTCTATTTGATTTTAATATACAAACTGTGTATGAAACAAAGGGATGGGCTCAATAACATTTTTACAGATTTGTTTTCACCCTTTTGCTTCACTCTTAGCTGTTGGAGCATTTTATGCCGGGGTTTTTTCCTCTTTCAGTCACCCTTTCCCATACTACGTGTGCCCTCCTGGCAGTAAGAAGAACGTGTGATTGTAAGAGATAAGATGGTGACTTAGGGCTTTTGCCAATGACTAGGGCCAAGTCTGTTATTTGTATGGGTGGACACTTCTGTCACGGACCTTTACAGCGTATCTTGCACTTACCTCTAATGACTCATTGTGGAAGGGGGTAGATGCTGGAAAAGGTGAGCCATTGATTATTCAGTGTAGCAGCTCCTACCCTTAAATTTAGTACTGTAATTTTTAATTCCTTTTTTTTATCTTCCTAAGTTTGTGCTGTTATTTTAATTATTCCACACTTAACATCTCTTGATTCTGTAAGGAACTGGGGAGGGGAAAGATTTTTCCCCATCATGGATCCCTGTATGCCTTCCTCTCTCATCTGTGGACTTTCTTGTCTAACATTTTCTGCTCGTTAGACAATCCCTTTGTGATCAGCCTGTCTTATGGATCATGAAGCTTAATATCAAACTCTTCATTTAGTTGAGAGCCACAGGACACACTTCCCATAGCTCAGTGACCTGAGGATAAGGGAATTCTGGGAATAGTTCAAAGGTAGCAAATGGGAATGAAGTGCTAAGAGCCCATCTGCTCCATTTCAGGGTGAAATTAGGCTGAGCATTCTGCTGGATCCAAAAATTATTGATAATTGTACTGTTCTCATTTGCTGGCAGTTCTTTTTGATTACAAGACAGTCTTTTGTTATCACAGAAGTTCCGTACATCGATGTTGGGTAACTGGAAAAAAAGGGAAGGAAAACATTACACCAACATCAGCTAACTATTTCCCATCAGATTATGGGAAGGAGTGTGGAAACAGAACAAATGCTGATCAGACTTACTTTAGTCTTTCACTGTTCTGCTCTTCCATCGAAGCTTGGAATGGGAGGAACCTAGAATCGAGATTTGTATTTTCTGGTAGCCTGTATGTCTGCAGTTGTTTATACCTGAACAGAGCTGAACTAGACATGTTATCAGCACAAGATGGATGAGCCTAGATCAGCTGGTGGTTCATAAACTGAATGCAGCTGTATCCAGTTTTCTGCCTTTCCCAGGTGAACATAATTTGGGGGAATAGAGGTCTTGTTCCTGTGTGCCAGTAATCTGGCACAGAATAGGGAATTGAGCCAGCAGTGTGCCCAGGTGGCCAAGAAGACCAACAGCATCTTGGTTTGTATCAGAAATAGTGTGGCCAGCAGGAGTAGGGAAGTGATTTTCCCCCTGTACTCGGCACTGGTGAGACCGTACCTCAGATAAATACTGTGTTCAGTTTTGGGCACCTCACTACAAGAAAGCTATTGAGGTGCTGGAGCATGTCCAAAGAACGAAGGGTCTGGAGAGCAAGTCTTATGAGGAGTGACTGAGAGAACTGGAGCTGTTTAGCCTGTGGAGAAGGAGGCTCAGAGGAGACCTTATTGCTCTCTACAACTACCTGAAAGGGGGTTGTAGTGAGGTGGAGGTTGGTCTGTTCTAAGAAGTAACTAGCAATAGGATGAGGGGAAATGGCCTCAAGTTGCACCTGAGGAGGTTTAGATTAGATATTGGGAAAATTTTCTTCACTGAAGGGATTGTCAAGCAGTGGAGCAAGCTGCCCAGAGAAGTGGTTGAGTCACCATCTCTGGTGGTATTTAAAAGATGTGTAGACGTGGCATTTACGGACATGGTTTAGTGATGCACTTGGCAGTATTAGGTTAAAGGTTGCACTCAGTGATCTTAAAGGTCTTTTCCAACCTCAATGGTTCTATGATTCTGTCATTCTACCAGTCTGTGTGAAGACGTAGGACTGGAAATATGTCTCCTCCTATGATTTCATTCTACACAGAGAGTTTGCGCTGCCTGCATGGCTCATGGGGAGGAACTCCCCAAACCAGACCATTCTACAGTAAATAATTCTGTAACAAAGGAAAAAGGTTTTGACCAAGTCTGTAGCTGTACAGTGTTTCTGTCATGTTCTGAGACCCACAGACCAGGTGGAAGCACATTTTCTGCTGGGAGGATTCTGTATAAAAATGGACAGCAGTGGCACTACTTTTGAGCTCTGTAACAGCAGTCCCCTTTGGGTGCTGACAGAAGGCTACTGGGTGAAGTTCTGGTACACAGATATTGCTCCTCAGCTTTCTCCTCCCTGAGTTTGTGCATTACACTGGGGTTTCTTTTTCTCATTGCATAAGGTGTTTTTAACTCGCAGTCCCCAGCTGCTTGAGTACATTTGGGATACATTTTCTGGAGCCCAGGATCCGGAATCTATGTGTCTGAGAGTGATTCTGGAGAGGAGCCTGGTGAATGAGTTGTCTTGCAGCCAGCCTGCATCCCATATCCCTCTATACTCCTTTTTGGTAGCTATGGCATACACTGCCTGTCACTGGTTAAATGTTCTTCCTGTCCTCTCTCATCTGAGTACAAGAGCCCTTTGCTAAGCCCCTCCTCTGCCCTTGAGTAACTCCTCCTGACATACTGTGGATAAGCTTTTAGGTAGTCCCTTGTTGCTCTCAATGTCTCTTAATGAGCCTCTGGGACCTGAAATTATTATTGAAAATAATCTTGCCATCTCATCTCACCCTAAGAGCAGGACCCACAGTGGCACAGAGTCCAATTGGAGGCCTGTAGCTAGTGGTGTTCCTTACAGGTCAGTGCTGGGTCCAGCCTTGTTCAACATCTTCGTTAATAACCTAGTTGAAGAGACGGAATGTACCCCCAGCAAGTTTGCTGATGATACAAAACTGGGAGGAGTGGCTGACACACCAGAAGGCTGTGCTGCCATTCAGCCCTAGTAAGGCCACATCTGGAGTATTGTGTCCAGTTCTGGGCTCCCCAGTTCAAGAGGGACAGGGAAATACAGGAGAGAGTCCAGTGGAGGGCTGTGAGGATGATTAGGGGATTGGAATATCTCCCTTATTAGGAAAGGCTGAGAGCCCTGGGGCTATTTAGCTTGGAGAAGAGACAGCTGAGAGAGATTCATATCAATGTTTATAAATATCTGAAGGGTGGATGTCAGGAAGATGGGGCCAGTCTCTTTTCAGTGGTACCCTATGATAGGACAAGTGGCAGTGGGCACAAACTGGAACACAGGAAGTTCCACCTTTACCATGAAGGTGATGGAGCCCTGGAACAGGCTGCCTATAGAGGTTGTGGAGTCTCCTTCTCTGGATAATTTCAGAACCTGCTTGGACACATTCCTGTGTAACCTGCCCTAGGTGAACCTGCTTTGGCAGGGGAGTTGGACTAGGTGGTCCCTTCCAGCTTCTGCTATTCTATGATTCTGTGATTGTCCCAAACACCACTCTCAGCAAGGGGGATAAAGAAGAGAGTATGTGTTTGGGGCAGTGCATGGGGGAGAGGGGAAGGCTGGGGACTGCAGAGGTGATGGGGGCTGAGGCGGTGTCATCTGAAGGACAGCCTCAGACTCAGTGTGTCCTGTGGTGTTCAGCAAACACACTGAAACTCACTCTCTCTCTGGAAAAGATGGTGGTGCACTTGTGCTCCATTGAAGTACTTATTCGTAGGAATTCCTGTGGTGTTTAAATTATCATTTATCACCTTGCCAGAACAAAGGTAAAATCCAACTGCTGTCATCATTGAAGTGCAGCAGTGTAGCTTTCAGGTCTATGAAATCTGGGTCTTTTGGACTGATAAAGACTTCTCCCAAATTCAGTCCTAACTGCAGGCTTGTTCCTCTAATGCAAGTGAGTTAACTGTGAATTTCCAAAACAGCAAAAAATGGAACAAGCTTTCAAGAGGTTTAATTGTATACATGGCATGGTTACAATTTCTGTGAAACAGAAGTAGGATCTATGGGTTTGGGATGCTCTTATCTGAAGATGTTTGTGCTTACATCTGGATGGATGATTCTGAAATCAATAAACTTAATTATCAGGTGTGCTTTTAATCTTACTAGGGTCAGTTTGAGCAATGTGATACAAGGTAACAAGGCTACTGTAGTCAAAATTGGTTCCACAGTGTATGTAAAAATGTGTCTGGAGCAATCAATAGAAAATGCTAGAAGTGTTTTTTTGTGGCATGGTCATCTGAAGATGCTCTAGTGCCCCAGGTTAGCATTAGAAAAGGATTCTCTCACATGATTTATCATGTATTTGTCTGCCATTTTCATTTTAATCAAAAGCCAAATGTGACTTTCTTTTAAACTAGGAAGGGTGCTTTGCAGTTGTATCAGCCTTCCTGCAGCTCCTAGTGTTTTAGTGTATTGCTTTCATTCCATCATGAGCAGTTATGACATCTTGCACCCATCCCTGAGATAACTATGCAATGTAATTTCAGCTGCAGATAAACCAGGTCATTGGCACACCAGATTTCCCAGAAGAATAGGTGATATGAGTGGGAAGCTGCTTTCAGAGTTATCTGTGTGTGCAAGCTTTTTCTTGGAAAATGCCACACTTAACAGTATTAGGTCAGTGCAGGGCTGGAGGCAGAGTAGTTGTTTTTGATCCATCCTTTTCAAAATATGAGTTAGTGTTAAAATAGAAGAGAGTTACAGGGTGATGTTATGTAGGTAAGAAAGGGAAAAGTCAACACGCTAATTGCCGAGTCTGATTGTGATTTTGAAAGCTCGGGGGCAGCTGCCATTTCTACTTTACCACTCCAAAACTTCAATGTCCTTTCTTAGTGTCTACTAGAATTAGTGACTAATTGGATTTTTTCTAGGCTGAATTCTGCAGAGATAGATGTGCTTTTGTATTCTACTTCATAAAAATTGACCTATATGCCTGTTAGGGATTTTTTACTAGACATGATGCAATAGCTGGTTAAGGAACTTCCATCCTGCCTCACTTAAGTATGTAAGAGACATTTGAGTAGTTGTTTTTCTTGACACCTAACTGTAAAATAATTATAAGAAACCTAGTTAGATCTATTTTAGACCTGCAGTCAATTTGGCCAGCAAGTTGTCTCCAACAGTGATTAGCATCCCTGGAAGGCCTGGTGTAACCTGTCTATCATGAAAGCTTTACTCTGGTTACAAATTGATGGAGCCTTGAAACATGAGGTCCATCATCCTTGCCTAGAACTCTCTGAAACACTAATACTTCTGGCTATAACTGCTTGTCGAGAAACCAACTCCTCATCTTGCTAACTCGACAGTTTTGATAATGAGTTTCATAATTACACTGTGCATGTTTCCTTGGAACTGTTGTGCAGATTTTCAGTTTAATTTGCTATCCCATTGATTTTGTGTTATAAGCCAGGGCAAAATTATGCCTCAGTAACTTTCCTCTAGGTTTTGATGCATTTTTTTATCGCACTACTTTCCCAGCTGTTTCCTGTGACAGTCAGTTACCTTCTTTCTAGCTTTGCTCTTTATGGTGGGGCTTCTGTTACTTTCATCTCTCTTACATAATTCTGTTCTATTTTTCTGTCTCTGATAAGGGATGACCTACTCTGCATAGTCTGCTGTAGGTAACGGTGAATCTCTGACTGGAGTGATTTAATCACTGGGTTACTGGTAGGCCTCGCTAAAACATTCAAGATTTCTTCATTCGACTGCAGAAAGCATGTAAGCGTTAAGCGGTAGGAGGAAGTTACAATACTGGTAGTGGTCATCTGGAGGGTCAGGCAGCTAGTGTGCATTTTGGTGGACTTGGTTCTCCCGTGCTTACACACCATAGTGAAGGGACTAGGAGGTGAAGGTATGATTTTGATCTTTCTGTGTCTTGTAAAAATATACTTCATTTGTTTTTATCCTTGCTATTTGCATACATAAAAGTTTAAAAATACCAACAATGCTTTGAATGTAATGAATGTGTCCGTAACTGTTCACCACATCACTGAGTGGACTGCTTCCTTGTACTGTTCCTAGCATGAATCTGCTGTATGTCTTTGTTCTAGTGATACCATGCTGTTGCTCATTCCTTTTTTGTTTGTAGCCCTTTAGGTTGATGAAGCTGCATCAACTCAACTGCGACTGGGTTGCAGAGATGGTGATCTCTTGTGTGATACCGTTGGCGTTTCCTGTTTGGTATTGCACAAGGGCTTTGAGCTTGTTTTCAGTACTGCAAGTGCAGAAGCCTTGTTACCATCTGGCTTTGACCACTCTTCCTGTCGAAAGGACTGGCTTTCAGTAATTCTCAGTTATCAGATACTAACAGTTCAAACTCTGCTTGAGATAGTACTATGCCTGGGTTTTTTGAGCTACACCATATGATCACCCTGTCAGCTTTCATGAGATTTTTTAGTAGTTTCTTTTTTAATCAAAGTGAATTTTGTGCCATTGTTTTACTACTTGTTCCTTTAGCTTCCTGCTCAGTGATAATGGTTCTATCAATTCAATTTCCTTGGTATTGTTCATAGACATAGAGCTGTTGTCTTCCGCGAGTGTGCAAATCACAAAACATTCTTCATTCTTAAAAAAATAGACTTGTTTCATTATTCTCTCTGGTATCTTAAGAAATAAAAATGTATGCAACCATACAGAAACCATATCCTGATTTTAATTACAGAATTCATATTATAGACCAGGAAAGGCAGTTCCTGCTGCATCTGTCAGTGCATGACACTAAATAGCATAGGTGAGGTTCTACTTAACCCAGGTAAGACTGTGCGTCTTGAAACCGAGTGCAAGGACTGCTTCTCCATTCTTGTATCCGAGCAAGAAATTTCTCAGTCATTGTGTTTCTTTGGTGTTCACGAATACTGGTCATCCCCTTGGGAAAACAGTGTTGGTCACTGTCAGCAAAGTACGTTGCTCAAGCAAGTGCAACAGGTTGGAGCAGGGGGTGTTCCCCATCCGTCTCTGTGGGCTGTCTGTCCTTCTGTGCATCTGCCAGGTTTCTCTGGTGTTAAGTGAGATAACTTCATTACAACTTCCTAGTCCATAGCTCAAAAAATGTAGAAATTTACATCTCGAGTTCAAAATAAGGGTATATATGGAGTAGGTATTTAGGAGAGGGAACATATTTTGTCTAGGTCTGTTGCCAGGTTTAGAAATACAGTGCACAGGATTTTTGTATCGTCATCCAGGGCAGCAGGGCTGGTTCTTGTGAAAAGGAAATGGTTGGAGGTCCCCTCACAGGGGCACTTGAGTATATGCAAGTAGGTATTTGGAAGTGGCAACAAAGTGTGTGACAGAGGAAAGACAAGACACTAACATATAAGGAGAAGTAGCAACAAATACACAGAAACCATCTTTTTTTACTGAGTGAGCTTAAATACAAAGATGCTAGAAGTACGAAGAGTACCATAAAATACAAAAGTTTCACTATTCATGTCTCTTAATTTAGATTTAAATTATTTTTATCAGCAAAGAGGCTGCTAAATCTGAAATTGGGAAGGTAAGAAGGTTTAGCAGGTCTGGGGGCCTTCTGGTACGTGGTAAAGTCAATAAATGTATTGATGAGTCAAACTACAATGAGTTAATATTTATGTGTTATATAAACCTGTGAGAGTTTAATATGCATAAACTAAATAGTGAGACTTGGTGATTAGAATAGCAAGCTGAAGAGAAAATGCCCCAACCCCTTAGATATATGGTATGAGAAATGTGGGAGTATTTAAAAAAAAAGAAAAAAAAAAAAAAGGAGGTTTTCAGTAGAGCTCTGTGAAGATTTGAGAATGTGAAATTTGGGGGAAATACAAGACAAGGAGTACTTTTGTCTGTATGCTTGGTGTTACTTCAAAAAATGGTCTAGAAGACAGCAGTTTGAAAATCAATCACTTTAAAAATAGGTTAGGTTTCATATGTATGCCTTCCCACAAGGCCCTCCTTAGCATGTTTATTCTTGACAACCGCAATTTCCTCTTTTTATTTTAATTATGTTTTTTTTTCTCTCCTGAAAATCTAGTGATTAACATGGGGAACTTACTGTAAAAGTGCTGTCTTTTCTCTTCCTCTTGAGTTTATTGTAGTTGATAGTGATTTTAAGAGTTACCAGTGTTAGTACTACATACAGAAAAACCTAAGAGAAAAGTTAGAGTTTAACAGATGTAGAGGAGGACTGAGTATGAAACTCAATATTCTTCTGGGGACTTTGGTAAATCTTTTCCTCTTTTTTGTTAATAATAGCTCATACACCTGTAGGTTTCACTTTGAGTTTCTGTTTTGAATAAGTTCAAGGCTATTTATGAAAGTCAAAAGAATTTGCTGGTCCAAAGTGCAGCAACATTTTCCTTGAATGGAGTAGTTCCCAAAGTTAGGTACTGTTTCGTCTGTTTCTACTGTCACAATTGAATAAAAGAAATGCAGATGATCATGGAGAGGAGTCAACAAGGAGGAGAGTGGACAGACACTCTTCTGCAGTTCCACCTTTTGGGCACTCATTTTACTATCTTATGCTTTTGTAGCTCTGATGAATTTGGAGAGTTGTCCTATCAGTTTAAGAGATCATTCAGTGTGTTTTAACATCAAAGTATTTTCAGGGTGTTTGGTGATTATGATGTTAATTTCGTTTTCCTAAACCAATAGAAATTCAAGAGAAAAAAAAAAGATACCAGTAGGGGCAATGGCTTGGTGACAACATGGCTTCATCAGTCTGGTGATGATGGTCAGTATCTGTTCACTGAAAGTGACACTCAATAGGCACATTGAGGTATTTCCTTCTCAAAGTGTATGTTCCAGCCTTCTCCCTTCCCCCATGTGCTTTAGGTAAGAAAAAAAACAAAACCAAACCCTAGTGTTAAATGTCATTTATTTGATTTATAAGGAAAAGTCATCAGTGACTAACTCAGCTCCAATTTACAGTGGAAATTCTTACAGAATTCTTTGCACATTGCTTTTTCATAGCAATAACATTATGTTCCTTATGTATCAAATATTTCTGAAGATTCAGAAAATCATATAATTACAAAGGCAGAAGCTTTAAGTTTACTAGAACCTGCAAAAATAAGGGATTTTTTTAAGAACCTGCAATATTCAGTTCTCTTGCCTTTTTTTTTTAACTACAGAAGAGGGTTCTTAGGTGGGTTTTTTCTTTTCTCCTTTTTAGACAGTTTTTACTCCTCCTCTTGATAATATCTCCTAGTTGTGACCCAAAAGTAATATTTTTCTCATTTTTAAATATTTCTATTCTGGAAAAATATAGCAAAGCAGGATTTCATTTTGTCAAAGGAACTAGCATGAAGACTTTATTCTGAAAGTAGATCTAGCCAGCACTTAAAAACAGACAAATAGCTAGAGCTGAGAAGAGTCCCCTGGCAGATATTTTGTTCTCCTAAATCAGAAAACAGGAAAACATAACATTATTCAGCATTATTTAAGCACTGATGAGGTACTTGTCAGGAGGAACTGCAGCTCCATTTTTTGTCACGTAACAAATCTGACTTCATTCTGCCTGATCAAATAAGTGTCATTTTATCTCTCCTTTTTATGAATATTGATTCTCCAAGTGCCAGTTGTGTGGAAGCTACACAGCTGTTGATTCAAATAAATGAATGAAGATTCAGTAATCATGTACCTGACCAGTATACTGCTGAATCTACAGAAATGGAATTTTATATAGAAATCTCTGTATGATAACTATGATACGTACAGAGAGAGTGAGCCATCCAGTGTGGGTTTGTCAGCTGGAAATGAAGCAGATAAGATGACTTCAACTCTCCGTTCGCTCAGTCATGTGTGATGTGTGTTACATGGGCGTAGCTATGCCATCACCACCCTTGGGCTAGGGTTACCCTCAGCCTTGCCAACCTCATCTTATTAAAATGTTTTTAACAGCATCCAGTTCCCAAATCTTTCAGTCTTTGACTTCAGGATCTAAGAAAACTATGAAAGTTCAAAGTCCAGTTCCCAGTTGCCTATGCCTTGTTTAGTCACACCAGCTACAGACTGCAGCATGGGTATCTGCTGCAGAGTGGTCCTCCTCAGGCTGCAGGGGAACAATTTGCTTCACCGTGGGCTTCACTGTGGGCTTCAGCATGGGCTGCAGGGGAATCTCTACTCCTCCCCTTCCTTCTTCACTGGCCTTGGTGTCTGAAGGGCTATTTGTTTCACATTTTCTCATTCCTCTATTAGAGCTGCTGTGCAGCATTTTTTACCCTTTCCTAAATGTATTGTTGCAGAGATGCCACCAGCATTGCTGATGAACTCAGCTTTGGCCAGCACCAAGTCCATCTTGGAGCCAACTGGAACTACTGTCTCTCTCTGACATATTGGCAGCTCCTGGTATCTTCTCAGAGAAGCCAACTCTTCCAGTCCTGTCATGTCCTTCCCCCCCGCCCCTTCAGCCCCCAGCTATCAAAACCTTGCCACAAGAAGCCCATACAGGTGCACACAAATGCAGTGAACCGATAGGACTTGACACGTTTAAAGTCGGACCCTAGTTTCAACCCTAGTTTTGGTACCAGAGTTCTCAATCCCTTGCAGGCTTGAGCTTCTTATGAAAATGGTGCTTATAGTTCTTGATTCTGGCAGTGTTCCATGTCACAGACCCTTTTACAGTACCCTCCCTGCAAAGAAGCAAATCTATGTGAAAGAGGAAGAGGATTATGAGAGAAGCTGTGTCTCCCCAGTTTCTCAGCAGCACCAGTGTGTGGTGCTGTCTTCACACTCCCCTCCTACAGGAAGAGCCACCATTTACTGTCATGCAGCATGCACCCATTTTCCTCTTCTCAGTGCTCTCCCTCAGATGTCTGGAGGTTAAGTAATACTGGAGTTCTCTCAGTGCACTAGTGTTTGAAAGAAAATAGAAATACTCAGACAAAAAGTTGGTCATGTACCTAACCATAACCAGGTCCTGCACTAGATAACACCTAATAAATTCCTGATTCCTAAACACCTAATAAATTAGTCATCTAAGCCAAAGAAAGAAAGCTTTCAAGATGAAGCATTGAGGAATTTCTCAACCTCAAACTGTTTCCCTCTCCATCTCTCACTAGCTGCATTTCTTTGATGTTTAAGATACAACTATAGTTCATTAGCTAGCAAACTCCTAATGAGTGCGGAGCCCCAGTGTGTGTTTAAGCATATACAGGATTGAGATTCTGATCTGTTAGTAGTTATTTCTAAGCTATGGATGGAGGTTTTTGCACGTCATGAGCAGTTGTTTTACAGTTAATTGAGAGTGCAGTATGAAAGAACATTTTGTATACTCTGATTTTGACTGTTGCTGGCTTTGAAGTGAACTCATGATGATTCTTTGTGGATTTTTTTCTTTCAGATGGAGCAAACATGTGATGATATAGATGAAATGTTCAGCACTTTACTTGGGGAAATGGACATGCTGACCCAGGTAAATAATTCCTTTTTTCCATCAGGATTAGAAAAATAGCTGTTGTGTGTTAGAGAAAAGAGGCGGCTTTTCTGCATTTTTCATGTAGCTCTACTGTAAGTAAATAAAGATACATTATTTTGAAAAACCATCAACTAAATTTCTTTTCTTGACATTTAAAACAAGTGGCCTGAAGAATAAGTAATATCGGTGCAGGCTGGATTGTTAAAGAAAGCTAACTGCTTATAAAAGATGCTTTCTCAAAAAAACCCCGAACAAATAGGCAGTTTAAATTCCTCTTGACTTGTTCCCAAGAAATTGAAAGATTCTGTCAAAACAGGAAGAGTTTGTGTCAGAACTTTCAGGTGTGAATCCTTTGCATACATCCGTAAATGGCACGTATCCTGAGTGACAAATGTAAACTTTGGAAATGAAAGCGACATTTTGAATATATGCATAAGAGTAATCTTTAGATATGGCAAAATACTAAGTTAACAGCTAGGGTAGCATTCAGTGATTTATAGAGACATTATTGCCAGTGCAGAGTACACTCCTGAAACTTTAAACCAGCATGAGCCTATTTCTAAACATATAATCATGGAATACTTTCTGCAAAACCTGCTGAAAGGAGAAGTTTTATTTCTATAAAAACCCCACAAAGTCAATACATTTGTTGTATTTTAAAAAATGCATGCTTGAAAACACTTAAGCTGTCATCTTGGATTCAGTATGAGTTTGATTGCTTACAGCCACTGTTTTGAGGGGTATTTCCCCTTCATGAATCCCAGTGCTTGCCAAATTAAACACTAATAATTCTGAGCCACAGAATAGGAATTGTGCTTAAACTGTGTGACAGCCAAGATTTCACATGACATTCTTAGGTGTCAAATCACAATACTTTGCCCCTTGGTGGCCTTTCTACTTTTTAAGGGCTTCTTATAATCATGCATATTTTATATATGTATATATGTAAAGAGGGAGGGGTTTAGGGCAATTTTGTTTCATTATTATGCTTTGAAATTTAACAAAAGACTGCTGTGACAGATTTTACCTCAGACTGGACACAACACTGTTACTAGTGTTGTGATGGGAAGGTGAGCGGGAAGAGAGTGAGTCTCTTCTCTCTCCTCTCATTGGTGCAGTACTGGCCAGAATGGGACGTGTTCCTAAGATGGAGACTGACTCCCTCTCCTGTCCATAAAGTGCTGGCATCACCTCTTACCTCAGCCTTGTATGGGAGAAGGAGGCAGGCATGTTTGAAAGCCTGAAGACTTTCAGTTAACAGACTTGAAGCTGTTAATGCCTTTAGACTCATTTCCAAAATGAGGCTGTGATAGTTTTCACCCTATTTCACCAATCTTTCCATTTCTAAAGTAAGTGTAAATGCTAGAAGCACACAGAAATGCCTTCATATTGCATAACAAGGCTGAAAAATAAATGCAAATTCAGAACTGGGCTTTTCTGCTATTTTTATGTCCTTCATTTTAAGCACATTTTTAGCATTTTGATTGTTTTATCATTTATTTCCTTTTGCATGTGCTTTCATTTTTTTCACACTTTTATGGCCATTATGAGATGTTATGAGTTCTTGTTAGACTAGTAATATGAAGTAATCCTTCCATCCTGCACAGTATTGGTAAGACCAGGACAGGGAAACTGTCCAGTGCATTTTGAGGAGAAGGGGGGGTCAACTGGAGAAAATCCAGAGGAAAGCAATGGGCATGAAGAGAAGGAAAAGAAACATGACCTATGAGAAAAGACTGCATGAGCTTGTTCAGTCTAGGGAAGAGGAGACTTATAACAATCTTAAAATACATCAAAGACATCATCAGAGCAGAAAGAAGTACTTGGCTCCAGATGTCCACAGTAGGACAACAGGGAATGGTCTTCAGCTGCAGCAAAGGAAGTTTAAGATGAGCATCACAGGAAAGGTTTGATGGCAGGAGTAGTGATCTCGGTAGTGAAGCAGTGGAACAGATTGCCAGAGGTGATGATGGAATTTATCTAACAAGAAGCCTTTTCAGTCAGGTTAGGTATACATTTGTCAGGTATGACCCAGGTATAACTGACCTGCCTTAGGGCAGGTGCATGGTCTAGACAGATCCTTCAAATTCCTTCCGGTCTTGTCTACAGTGTTTGCTTGTTAGAGCTGTCACCTTCCTCAGTGTGGAAGAGAGAACGTATCTTTTTCTATCTCCACTGTATGCACTTTTCCTAACTTGTAAAGCACTGGTTCCCTGCCTGCTTTCTAAACAACAAACCACAAACTACTCTACTTAGCTATGCAGATTTGCAGTTTACACTGCAAACGGCAGCATGTTTTGTTATTTGTTGTGTTTGAGTGTTTTATCAAACTGCATGAGAAAGCAACAGCTTGATTACGTTTATATTAGTAAATAAAGCACTCTGGGCAAATGGCACTGCCTAGCTCAAATGTGTACACAGCTACAGTCTTTCAGTGCCCTCACCCTGCCCCCCCTTACAAGAGACCCTGCCAAGAACTAAAAATCAGTCTGGCTTTATCCACTCTGTCTATTAGAAACAGCCCCAGAGTCTGCTGTTCCCAACACCAAGCCTGGGTGTTGCCTGACAAGAGTTGCAGTTGGCATGGGTCAACATGGTGTTGAGAAGCATGCAAACCGTTAAACAGTTGGCATGATTGTGAGACAGTGCTTGAACCCTTGTCCTGACCCTGTTTAGTTTACCAGTCTAGGAATAATCCCAGCAACTAGTGTGTGTTGTTCTGTTCCTTGAAGAAGAATCAATGTTATTAGACAAATGCAGGTAATTAATTTACAAATGTTAATGTCTGTAATAGTAGTTATGTAATCAGACACATTTTTTTTTTCCTTCTACCTTAACAGAGTTTGGGAGTGGAGACAGTACAACCTCCATCCCCCAAAGTGTCCAACAATGAATTTAGCTTTACAGTTGGTTTTAAAGATCTAAACGGTAAGTGGCTGTATGGATTCTTTCATGCTTTTTATACTTATTTAAAATACTGCACAGCAACAAATGAGAAGAAAAGCTTCAAACACCCTTGATCAAAAAACCTCAAACAACCTAAACCACCTCCCCCCCACCCCTGACACACCTATTTTGCTGGAGGGGGGGTATATTTGTGTGTTGCAATTTAGGAAATTTCAAAGGGGACACAATTTTTTTAAAGGGACATAGCTCAGTTTTATATAGGAATCAGACTTTTAAAAATACCTGAGTGTAGAGGAAAACAAAAATGAGAAGTCCCCTAGATAACTTTCTAAGATGCAACCTTTTTAATGTGAAGATTTATCTTAACAGAAGACAAAGTTCGTCAGTGTGAGGTCAGAGCTGAGGAAGTATTTTTTTTAAGTGGAAATATCAGCTTCAACTGCTTCCACTTTACATTGCTTATTCTTGTTCTGGTTTGCACTGTCAGTTTTACACGTAGAGCTGCTTGCTGAGGCTATGTGACGAACCAAATGAAGGAATTTATCTGAGTTTTAAAAGAGAACCCTCCCTTTGGTTTTGCTTGTGTTTTTAAAAATTTTTTATTTTTACTGGGGGCTGGTTGTTTGCATTTGCCTTAGTTGGTTTTAACCTGTGTTTTTGTCCCAGAATCAGTTCACTATTAAGCTACATAATGCCTCTACCAGCAAAGTAGGTAGAGGTATGTAAATAGAGAGGATCATAAGCCAGCTTTCCCGTGAAAAGAAAAGCTTGTGAAAATGCTCTGTTAGCATAACAGGTAAAGCAGAGTAAGCTGAGATGGTCTAGTGGCGTGTTCACACTTAGTCTGATGAATGATCTGCTCTTTGTTGGACTATATTTTTGAGTATCTAGTTCAGTGCTTTCCAGCTGTTTCCAAAATCCCACTTAAAGCTTTCCCAAGATGTGATTTTTATTTATTTTTTTTGTTAACTAGACTCTTGAAAAAGATTTAAACCACTGAATTTGTTGGTTCTTAAAGAACTCTTCTCTTCTAGAAAGGTAAATTGTCCTACAGGATGTTATTCCACAGGATCTCTTGTACCATGCCTGGTTCAAACAACCAAAGAAGAAATTGCATAAGAAGTTCCAGTGTAGGATTTTATCTTATGCTCAGACAGAGTAGAAGACAGAAAGCAAAACTTGTAATATTTCCATCTGGTTGATAGATGCTTTTGAAAAGAGTCTGTCATGTTGGTTCTTTGATTGAAGGATCCTCAAAACCCTACATATTACATGAAGTATGTCACAGATGTTGATAATACAATTACTGATGTGCTACAAATGAGACCATACAGTTTCCTGTGTCTTAGAACTTTTATTTTGCTTCATGTTAATTTTAGAGTTGTAGAATAGTAGTAATATCTGAAGATATTCTTGAGCTAGGCCTCAGTTAACACAGTTTGTTGTGCACTATACCAAAACTTGCTAAAGATTTATGTATATATTTTGACTTACGTAAATAGCCTGATGGGAGCTAATAGGATTTCTTGCATCTGTATCACTAAGCATGTACCCAGAAACGTTGCTGGATCAGGACCAGGTTTCGTAACATCATAAGGGCCTGAGACTATCACTGAAAGTGAAGCTTTCTATCCTGTTTTAATTTGTATTCATAGAGTTCCTTGTACTCTGAACTTCAGTATGACCAGATTAATGGCTATTCCTAAAACACGTTTATTTCTTGAACCCATTTAAAATGTTATTTCCTTTTCCATAACCCTTACATCTTACAGTAATCATGCCTGCTGCAATTTAATTCCACTGAACTGGAAACATAGGATTTTGTATTGCACTCAACCTGACACATTTTGTGGTTTTCTTTACAGAATCCTTAAATGCCTTAGAGGACAAAGACCTGGATGCTTTAATGGCAGATCTTGTAGCAGACATAAATGATGTTGAACAGAGAACTTTACAAGCCCAGAAAACTTCTTCTGGCAACCAACAAAGTATGGTCACTCAGCCTTCTACAGGCTTGGGTAGTGACATCTATTGTAAATCAAGTCTCTATGTTACCATCACTGAACAGTTGGAGGATGACTTGCCCCCTCCACCTCCAGACCCTGGTTTAGACCTTCCACCTCCGCCACCACCACCTCCTCCTGAGCCACTTACCCAGGTAAGCCTGGAAGGAACCTTGTTCTAAGTGTTCAATAGTTCTTGTAATTTTGCAAGTGGTATTTGGCACTGGAACAGAAGTGGATATCCCAGGTAGAAACATCTTGGTAAGATTCTGCAATGATGAAATGCTGATGAAATGTGGCATGAGAGTTTTCTTTTATTGTGAACTCAGCAATTTCTGCCTGTTTCTTGACCTATTGCCTATTCCTTTGCCTTTCTAATTATAATTGTCATAGCCCAAGACAGGCATAAATAATTGCAAATGGTTTACAGCAACAGAAAACTTGTGACTGAATTTTTTTTAATAAGTGGGCATCAGTTAATACCTTCTCACAGAGAACTTCCCACCATTTTGTGAAGATGTCACTGTGTTTGTTCATTGCAGTCTGTGTTATTTTGTACTGATGAGACAGTTCTGTGGATGCTTCCCAGATCCATCCCTGGGCTAACTGATTTCTTGCAATAAGAAGAACAGCTCAGTTGAGTAAAACTCAACATTTGCTAGAAGTCTGGGTGCAAGAACATTTGGCTTTGTACAATGCTAACATTTCAAACTTATCACAGACTTCCCTCCTCCATGCTCGTGTTTCTTACAGAGCTGTTTTAACAACTGAAATCAAATGTGCTATTTCTAGTACAAGCATTAGAAGCTCATTTCTTTGACATGAGGATGTGGAGAGGGAGATGATGTAAGAATTCTCCCCTGTCATAGCTGACAGGAGAGTACGTGCACTAGAGTGGTGCAGCCCAAAAACCATGAATCTGAAATCATGAGAGGTCTAAAAGTGTCTTTTTCAGTGTTCTTATGCATAGTAACTGTGACGGAGAGAAGATGCTTACATTTAGGGAATGGAAAGATTTTAGGGTACGTGAAAAGCGCTCTGTTGGCCCATGTAGAACTGTATTGGTCGGTTTTGCTTAAAACCATGGGCAGTTCTTTGCAGTTTAAATGTCCATGCAGACTAAGTCACCTCAACATCACTGCTGCCCCTGTGTTTAGCATCATACAGCAGACATATTTAGCAAAACAAACAGAAAATTTGGTAGGAAGAGGACTTTCTGTTTATACAAAAAATTATTCACTGAATAAAGCTTCATTTGGTGAATACGACCTTCCAGTGCTGTTTGAAAAGTGAAAGTTGTTAACATGTGGGAGGAACTTAGCTGTTTTTCTGCATCTCAAAGATAATAGTTAAATTCCTACCTTAAAGGCATATCAACATTTTCAAAACAGCAGCTAGACAGCTTCAGATGCTGATGTCTTTTATTTAACTAGTGTAACTGATATAGAGGAGATGCTATCAACTTAAGTTCTGTCCATTGTCCTACAAATATCCTTATCTTGATTTTGACTCATGACCTTTGAGGAAGTACCAAGCTTTTAAATAGTCTGGTTAGTCTTTAAATAGTCTGGTTTGGAAGCTGAGGAACTGTGATCTGCAAGGGTAGCTGCGCTGAGACTGGCCAAACTGCCACACTCAAGGGGTAATAATCAATGGTTTGCTGGCTGGTAACAAGTAGGATCAACAAAAAATCATCTGCAGATGTGCTAAAGATGCTTTTAATTAGGGGCAGTGACTGATAAGATGAATGGCAGAATTTCAGTGCAGGGGGACCTTGAGAAGCATGAGGACCAAAACCCTCAGAAACCCTCAGAAACCCAGCAAGGTACAAGGTCCTGCACCTGGGATGTGATAACCCCATGCATTTGTACAGTTTGGGAGGCAACAGGGCTGAGTAGCAGCCCTGCTGAAAAGGAGATGGTATCCTGGTGGATGCCACATTGAATAAGAACCATGGGTGCAAAGCCATCTCAGTGTGGGAAACTGGCTTGTGTTGGGAGGAGCATGGCCAGCAGACTGAGCAAGCTATTATCCTTTCACTTGGCACTCGTGAGGCCACACCTGGAATACTACACCCAGAAAGTGTCCAGCAGAGAGCTACTGGGATAGCTAGGGGCATGGAATGATCAGGGGCCAATGGGGACAGGCTGATGGACCTAGGCTTGTTTAGTCTGACAGAGGAGGCTGGGAAGAGATCTACTGACAGCCTAAAAATACCTGAAGGGTAGCTACTGAGCCAGTGGAGCCAAATTCTTCCATCATAGTGTTAGGTCATATAACAAATGACAACAGCTACATGTTGTAGTTTCGTCGTTTGGGACAGAGCATTAGAAAAACCTTTTCCATTTCAGGTGGTGGTGTAGCACTGGAACTGGTGACCCAGAGAGATCACAGATTCTCTTTCTTTGGAGTTTTTTTTCAAACCTTGCCAGGCAAAATCATGGCTGACCTGATCTAGTGTGGGTGGCAGTCCACCTAGGGGAGGGAGTCGGGCTATGGACCTCCAGACCTCTCTTCCAACCAGTGCCTGATGATGCTGTGATCTAAGGCTCCCTGAAATCAACAGTGCTGCACGGTTCTTTCCCTTGAGTCTTGTGCTGAGCTAATTCTCTATGAGCTGGCATCCTGTATTACTTGAGGGCCAAACAAGACTTCAGAGTGAGAAGGGCATATATTCGCTAAACACAACTGGAATTCTACGTGCAAAACTGTAGCTGGAAGTCACTTCTGTCTCCCTCAGTTAAGTGCTCCTCTGAGATCGTGTGCTGAGTTAAATCCCTAGCAGTGTTTTCTTTCCAGATACAGGGAGAGGGCAGAGAAGGATGGGAACAGGAGGTAGGGGCATTTCAAAGGAATCTGTCTGCAGTAGTTGATGTCCTCATTAAGGCACTGGCTCTGCTTTCTCCTACAGCCTTTGCCTCATGTTTCGATACAGGTTGTACTCAAATAGTGATGTCATACCCATTGTGTGGCCTACTGTCCACAAAGTTGCCTACAGGGCTATTACACAAGTCGCAGTGTGAATGATGGAGGTAATAACCATTTAAAATTAATACGAAAAGAACGAATACAAATTTGTATTTACTCTCTTGCTTAGTATCTGCTTTGACATGACATTTCTGCTCAGTAGAATGGAATGAAATGCAGCTGTAAGTGGAATGTATTTTGTTTCATCCAAATCCACATTCCTGTTAGCCAGGATTCTTGATAAGTGATTCTTGAGCCATTCAGGGCTGATGTTTTAACACTTCTGGTTGTCTGCAGTCAAATAAGAATAGGCACCTGTGATACTAAGACTCTATTCTCTAACCTTTGAGTGTGTCCAAATTAAGAAGTACAGCCTTTCTTTCAGGGAAGCACAGAGCTGTCTCATAAGTTCCCATCAACTCTGATGTTTCTTTTAAAAACTGTCCTTAAGCTAAATAAGGCTTCTATGTTTTCTGTGACATTATCTGCATGACTCTTACATGCTTCCGTTTGAAGATGCAGAAAAAAACTATTATGATCCTCCAGTGGGAAAACAAGTGTTTTAGCCAAAGCATTTCTTCAACAGTGCTAAAATTTTGCATCTATAGTTTATTCACTTTGCATCATTTCCTTTTTCTACATTAAGACAGATAAAGGTTATGAAAACATGAAGGCTCTCAGGTCAGAGCTCTGCTGCACTGATTTGTACAGTGTGTGAAGTCTGTTCACAGGTCACATGCAGGTGAAACCTGAGTTATGCTCGCCTAAAATTTTCAGTAGGAAGCCTCCCCACATCACACTCAACTGCTTTGGTTAAGGTGCTTTTCCTGCTTCCTGCAGACTTTTTTTTGAGTTGATAAGAGGAGGACCATAGTATGAGAGGCTGTGAGCTCTTCCCTTTGTAGAACAGTCAAGACTTACTGCTGAAGCCAATTTTGTCCAACAGCTTCTGTTCAACTACAGAAGCTATTTTTGGATTCTCAAAGTTGAGCATCGCTAAGCAATGCAAATTTCCGTACCTGTGGAGAAAAAAACCCAGACATTTTAACCGATTGACTGGTATTTATAGTGGAGAATTTGACAACAGCAAACATGCTTGAAGCCACCTCTTTCAGGTTGCACACCTCACCTTGTATTTTTGACGTCCTAAAGGATGCTAGTATCCAGTGATAAAAGATGTTTAGTTCAGTGGGAGGGATATCAGTCAGGAGTACTTTAGTTAGAGTTAAATCTGCTTCAAAGCTTGGGATAAGTAAGATAACCTTCTTAGCTCTTTTTTCTTTTTTCTTTTTCCTGTGATTCTGTGGTATCTCTGCAAGAAGGAAGTGGTGGCAATGCTTAGTTAGGCGTAGTTTCTTGCTACTGCATCTCCCAGCCATTCTGGGTTTCTCTTAGTCCAAAGACCACTAAAATTACAACTTTAGGGTAGAAAATGGAGACTGAAGGTAGCACAGAGAAAAATCTTGTGTGAATGCAGGGCACAAACTTTCTCTCACAGTCGTTGACTGGAAGTTGGGTGTGCATGTGAGTACTGTAGCACAAAATCCTGTCCCTTGAAAATGAAAGAAACTGCTAAAGAAGAGAGAGGAACAGGGACAGTAAAAATCAGCAAAAAGGCAAGAAAGCAAAGACAGTAGTTTTCAATAGGAGGAGCAGGGATTTAAAGTTGGAAAGAAACTGAACCCTCCAGTAGGACTAACAGTCCAAGGTTGCCCCAGGAACCACAGTTACTTGCTGTACAAAATGTACTTTTCCAACTTGCTGTTTGACTGGGGGAATCTACTGGCAGATAGATGGCAAAAAGAAATGGTCGCAATCTATACAGCAGCCACAGAGACAACAGCAGGCGCTCGCATATGGTACAGGTACCGAGAACTCACAGCAGCTGGGGATCCAGAGTCTTCTTGGATCACAGACCTCACTGGTATTAAGAGAGAGGCATGATATTGATACAAGATCTTTGAAAAAAAAGAGCCAGGTGAAAGCCCATATGTGGCAAGTGAAAGAATTCAAGTAAATTAATGTACTTAATTGAAAGTGTAAAATTATAAGTTTTATAATTGCAGGCCAAGTTTTCCTAAAAACTCTACTTCTCTTAACTCTATTGAGAGGCAAGTTTTCTTCCAAGCAGCTGCATCCACAATGCTGTTTTGTTCAGGCTAGATCTTCCTTCTTTTGTATCACCTGTAACCCTTATGGAAACATGGAAGAGTCTGGTTTTCAGGCATTCCTGTAGCATTTGAGGAACAGATCATGTAAGAGCTGTATGACTGTGCAACAAAAGGAAGCGCTGGACTTGTAAATCAGAGCTTAGCCTGGAGGATATTAGCCCAAGGAAAGCTGGACATTCCCTGTAACTATGAAGTTTCCTATGACAAGCCTATGTTCTGGATATAAATAACAAGAAAGACCTTTTCTGAAGTAAACATAAATTGCTGACCTTACCTAACAAGAAGTATGTGAAATATCTTGTGTCTTTTCAGGAAGAACGAGAGGCACAAGCTAAAGCTGACAAGATAAAACTTGCCCTGGAAAAACTGAAGGAAGCCAAAGTTAAAAAGGTGAGCCTTAAAATAGTGAGATGCTACTGGAAGAGCCACCAGCTAAGTATCTATTACCTATTCTTCTCAGTGATAAAGTTCTTAGTAAAATCGCTAGGCTTTTTCATATTTTGTCTGTAACTTGAGACATCTAAAGATATTCTGTGGAGCTGTCTTGTCATCTGCTGGAATAGAAGTCTCTGGGAGAATGCTGCCTCTGAGGGACTTATTTTTAAGAGGGCTTGGAAGGCTCTGCCTCTTTTTCCACTGTTGGGGCAAAGCCACTGTTCTGATAGCTTGCTTTAGAGAAAGTGGAATGTACATTATAATGTTGCTTACTTATGCTATACTGACTCTCAAAGCATTAAACTTTTGTTCTACAGTAGATATGGATTTAACTAATCCTAATTAAATTAATGATGGTCTTTTTGCTAAATCTTTTCACAGCAGTGTAGCAATGTACAAGGATAATATAAATTATTTTAGACCAACAAATTTGAAAGCTTCCAGAGTCTGCACAGTGCTGCAGTGTGTCGTGTAATTGTAATTGTGCCCACTCATCCTAAGATAGTATTCCAGCTGAACTCAATAGAATTTGCAGATGTTTAGTAACTGCAAAATAGATGTGAAGGAAAAAGTCGTGACCTTTCCGTCTTGCTCAAATAAGAGATGGGAGGTGCTGGAGATCAGAGCCTGCAAGGCTTCCAAGAATTGAAGCTTCCAATAAATTTGGGAGTGTCCAGACTTGAGAGAGTTCCAAAGAACACTTTACGTTCAGGTACAAGTGCTACTTCTGAGAGAATGTGTTGGGAGGATTTCGCCAGTGTTGTCTTTGGAAAGCTCTATAACTAAACTTATGACTGCTCATTGGTCACTTTCTTAACCTTGCAATGTTAGCAGTTTTCTCCTTTAGGAGGAAACATTTATTTTGTTGAATCTTTTTTTTTGCACCCTGGATATTTGGCACCATAGGGTAGAAGTAAGGCTTAATCTTCTGGTGGCTATGTCACTGTAATGAAATTACTGTGTCATTCTTGAATTCTAATTTGACTGAAGAAAGACATTTTCAAGAAATTGGTCAAGAAATCTAGTCTTTCTTTTACTAAAAGTGGAGGGCAGAAGGCAGGGAGGACAGTGAAAAGCAGACACACAGCCCTGGACTTTAGGAGACTTCGGCTTCTTAAAAGATCCCATGGGACTTTTCCAAGCAGATAAGGTCCTGGAGGGAAGAGTAGCCCAAGAAAGCTAGTTAATAGTCAGGGAACATCTCCTCCAAGCTCAAGAGTTTCATCCGAATGAATGAAGGGCCATGAAGATAATTAAGGGACTGGAGCATCTCTCCTATGTGGAAAGGCTGAAACAGCTGGGACTGTGTAGCTTAGAGAAGAGAAGGCTCTAGGGGGATCTTTAATTCTATGGAAATACCTGAAGGGACAGTGAAAAGAGCAAGGCTTTTTTCAGTGGTGCCCAGTGACAGGACCAGAGCCAAAGGGCACAAACTGAAACAGGAGATTCTATCTGAACATCAGGAAACCCTTTTTTACTATGAGGGTGGCTGAGCACTGGCACAGGTTTTCTGGGGAGGTTGTGGAGTCTCCCTCCTTTAAGATACTCAGAAGCCATCTGGACAGGATTCTGGATAATGGGCTACAGGTGGCCCTGCTTGAGCAGGAGGGTTGGACCAGATGACCTCCAGAGCCCCCTTCCAACCTAAACCTTTCTGTGAAGACAGAAGCTGCATGTCTGTTTCTGAGCAGTCAGCTATAACCAGACTAAAATACCCTTTTTTTTCCCCAGACGTTGTAGGTGATGCATATACAGCATTTATTTTTCTCTATAATCTGCACTACAGCTCGCTTGCTTATTCAAGAGAGGAAGATGCTTACAAGGGTTGGAATCAAAGCAAATTAACATTTTTTGTTACATTTGCTTCTACTTGTCAGAGATAGTGTAGATATTCTCTTGGGGCTCATCACTGCCTCGACCTGTTCTTTAACAGAGATCGTCGCTATAGTGCCAGAGCTTCTTATGCAAACATGTTAGAATAAGGAGCTATTTGAACAAGACTATGTGGAGAAGTCCTCCAAACTCAGTGGTTTAGTTCCAGTTTCCACGTACAGGTCCTGCAGACCATTTTTCTTGTTTTCAGTACTAGTGGAGCATTTAAAGTACTTTCCTTATAATGTATTTGCAGTTCTTTATGACATTTTATGGACTTCAGCATTTTCTTGCATTGTTCCTCTCTGAAAAATGTGCACACTGTTTCT
This sequence comes from Eurystomus gularis, assembly GCA_013400335.1. NCBI lineage: Eukaryota > Metazoa > Chordata > Aves > Coraciiformes > Coraciidae > Eurystomus > Eurystomus gularis. Next base: position 72,530 of record VZZY01019139.1, read on the forward strand.
TGTTCAACAAATACTTCACAATAGGAAGAAATTGTGAGTGTCTTAGGTTAATTTGGTCAGTATAAGTAACTCATCTGCTTACTGATGGGTGTTGGACTGCTGCCTATCTTAGCACAATCTGATTTCAGGATAGTCTTGGCATGGCAAGATTCTTCCATTCTTTTTCTCATTTGAAACTAAACTTTCTGCATTTCTAGCTTGCCTTAAGGACACTCTGTCCTTTTGTACTTGGTTTCCCTATCAAGCATTTTCCTTAACTGCACATCTAGTAGATTTAAAGAAGATACTAACTTCTGCTTTTTCTCCATAGCAATTTCACCTTTCCTGAAGTCATGCACAGGACAAGGTTAAATTTCCTTTTTTTGAGAAAAGGTCTTTATTCTGGTGGCAATATAATGTGAAAGCTTCCAAGCTGTTTTATTCCCTCAGCTCACTGTGGGACAGTGTGCCTTTGAATCAGTAATAACCTTCAGCCTTAATCTTTCTTATCTGTATTAGCAGATTCAGAGGAGCCTTTTACTTGCTTCTGAAATTAACTGACTCTTCTGTGACTCTGTACTCAGCTTGTTGTCAAGGTGCACATGTACGATAACAGCACAAAGTCACTGATGGTGGATGAGCGTCAGGTGACACGGGATGTTTTAGACAATCTCTTTGAGAAAACCCATTGTGACTGCAACGTCGACTGGTGTCTGTATGAAATGTACCCAGAGCTGCAAATTGGTAAGTGGCGTAGTGACAGAGCATGTAACAAATAGATATAGTGGATCTTATGCTGTTGGTAATCTTGAAGAGATAATAACATTTCTCCTGCGCATGTGCCGCTGGTGTCAGAACATCACAGCCTCTAAGCTGAGGGATGCTGCAGGAATGTACTTAGGCCATTCTTGCTGTAGAAGTGAGTCTTCCATTCACCTGTGCTGTGAGCTGCAGAAGGCTCCTTGCCCACTGCCATTTCCATTATTCTTTTTTACACAAAATGAAGGGGCCATGTCAGTTTCCCCGTGTTTGTCAAGGCAGTGACAGACCCAAACACACCACTACTCCACTCTTTGAAGAGAGGATGCCGGGCTGAAATGCTGTCTGCAGGCTGTTACATACTAGCCAAACAAGAGTTGTCATTAAACAAGACTGTCTGAGAAGCATTTCAGTCATTTCTAATGCTTGTCACTTCTGATAGTTGTTTTCAAGTGTAGTTGTGAACAGGATATTGCTCTCTGAAGGGGCCACAGCTCTGCTGGTGGTACCTTATCATTTAGGAAGTAACTAACCTGGCCTCCAGGTTCCTAGGAAACAGCTGTGCGAAACTCACATATTGTTTGGTGCAACTTACTGAGTTTCATTTCTAAAAGGCTTCAAGTTCTGATTAAGAATGGAGTATTCTCTAATTGTGAGTTATTTCAGAGTCTTTTTATTGTCCAGACTGCAAAGGTGTTCACATCAAAAGGAAAAGGAAAATTGCCACAACTTTCCATCAGGGTTGCATTTGACCTGGAGAAACGGGAAGTTGTCAAAAAGCCTTCAGTATTCTCAGTTTGCAGACTCCCAACGGAGATATAAAAAGGCACAAAGGAAGTTAAATATCAGTATTTCACTTTAAAAGAGCCCCAAGAATAATCATCCTGCTAAACTAAAACAAAGAAATGTAAAAATAGCTGGGAAAAGCCTGACTGCTCATGAGCAAGGAGATACTCATCTGCTCCTAAGAATGGCAGAGACATTAACTGTTAATCTGTTCTTTCTCCTCCATTAAGATGATACATGGATCAACATTGCTGTACTCTTTTGTACCTGCTTATCTTAACTAAGGAAAGACTGGAAATGTCACGAGATCCTAGAAATGTCACAAATGTCACTTTGAATAATTTTAGAGTGTTTTATTGTCTTGGAAAGTTGCCCCCTCTGGTCTGGTATGACTTGGACAAAGATGTATGAGTGTCAGGATGACAGCATATAAACAGATTGTTTTCTGAATGTACATAATTATGAAAAAGAGTGTACTTACGTTTCTTCATAATCTGGATAGACATTTTGAGTTCCCCATCACCCAATTAAAACCGAAGGCTTGAAGGAGATGATACGCTACAAACCTTGGGGTTAATGGTTAGGCTTTTTGGAGGGGGGTAAGTAAAAATTACGTGTGCTACTTTAATCCAGCTAATGCTAGGTGCTTTATCTTAGGGTCAGGGTGTTGGCATTCTAAATAATTACTCTCATAATGAATAAAAATTATTTTAAGGGTCAGGACAGAAGAAGAGTAGTAAAGGAAATAAATCAGTAGTTGGTTCAGGAAAAAAGGAAAAGTTTATGAACTCTTGATGCAAAGGTCTATCACCAGGTCCAAATCACCTGGGAATAGAACTTCTTTGTTTGCAGAAGGTAATTTCTATATGGATGGAATGGTACATTATTCTTTCTTCTGTGTCCAGTGCACAGCAACATGCAGTTAATTTCTCAAAATCAAAGCAGTGTGAACTATTCTTTTTTCTTGCCAGTATACTTCTTGGCAGTTCTAGATAGCTCTATTACTATCAGCATGCTTAGAAGATAGACTTTCTTGCACTTTCCCTTTCTACCCGCTTTCCATGTTAGTATTCAAGAGAATTATGTTATGTTTACTTTAAGAAGCAAACCTGAGCAGCAAATAATTCAGGCCGAACTGAAAGTCCAAGCTAGTTTTATATCTGAAGATCCTTGACAGAGTATCTAATATATACTGTTATTTTGAAAGATGATCATTGAAAATAAAATAGAAAACAGTTTTAGATTAATTGCATGTTAAATATCACAAATAATCTCAGTAGTGCTCATGTATTTTGCAGTAAAGAGTGTTGCTTTACAATAGGCAGCCAGATTCAACATTTTTTTGGTAGCAGTACCTACAAAAAAGATCCTGCTGAGGATGGCAAGATACACCTTTTGTACAAGAAAAGCCTGGTACTGGAAATGAACAAACAAAAGTATGTGTGGCAAAAATAGTGTTAAATGACTAGTCTTACAACCTGAGAATTATTTCATGGCTATCCTGGACTATAAGATACTGTTTACCCTTCAAACTGTTAGTCGGGTTTTATATAGTCCTTTATATTTCCAGTGTGTTGCAGAAATATCAGTTGCTAAATGAAAAGTGTTACGTTGCTTGTGTTACTAGAAGTTCCTCTGTACGTGTGAACTGGCCCTAAAGCCAATCTCATTTTGTGTGTTTAATCAATTCACAAAATTTAGTTTTGACATACTGAAACCTTGTTAAAAGTAACAATTGTTAAAGAAAGCCTACAAAATATATGCTCTGTTATCTCCTCCTGTAGTAGCCCAATCTAGGCCATTGAAAGATGTGATCGCCACAGACTGCTGAAATGGGAGTACAGCTGTTTCCAGGGAACTGCCAAAATCATACTGAAAAGTGGAGCTGGGTGAATTCCCTGCCCCAGCACTGAATTTGTAGAACAAATGAATTTGTAGAACAAATTTCCAAAATTATCTCAGTTACTTTTTCTTCCAAAGGGAGCTTATGTTACTCTTTAACTGCTTTGTACAAGTACCATAGAAGAAGAGATCGGAGTTACCTAACCTCAGCATACCCTGTGGCTTTCCTGGGTGGAGGATCTGGGTTCAGATCAGCTCAGGAAAGGAGAGAAGTGACACTGGGTCTCTCACATTTCTGGTGAGGTTTTTAACTGCAGAGATACTGGGTGAAACAGTGTATCTTCACATCAGTTCTCAGTGTGTCTTATTTCCTCTGTTGTGCTATTTTTGTTTTTAAATACAGTTGCTTGAAATGAAACATTTTCTTTTCAGTGCACAGAATTCTCCCTGCTGACAAAAAGCAGTTTTTCATTTATTCCAGTAAGTAAAAAGACAAGGAAATAAGTTTTTACTATTTTTTTTCAATTCAGTAGCCAAAGTGAATATATAAACCTACTGCAAACCTTAAAAAATTAAACAAAATCAGAAAGCTGTTCGGCGGCATGGCTGTAACCATCTACTCCTAGTGGGTCACTGTTCCCTGGAATCCAGGAGCATATCACAGTTACATAAGGCATCTTCTGTAGCTGATTTGCACTTCCACATGATGCTATTTTCATGTGGTTTTGCTCCCTTCTGTGCAGTGGAAAAGACTGCTGGGCTGTCCAGCTCTGAGTGAACATCAGATAATGATGCCATTCTTCCACAGGAATTTCAACAGCCTCTAGAGTCGGGAGGGAGCATTTGAGTGTCTTACAGTACCTTTTCTGTCTCTCCAGAAAGGTTTTTTGAAGACCATGAAAATGTTGTCGAAGTGTTATCAGACTGGACTCGAGACACTGAGAATAAGATTCTGTTTTTGGAAAAAAGTGAAAAATATGCTTTATTTAAAAATCCCCAGGTAAGCTAACATGGTATTCGGATAACAGTCTAAAATTATGTCATTCAGTTTTCATGCTACCTGTTGCATTATTAATTTGCTTTCAGCTCTGCCAGTTCAGAGTTAGAGAAAGCAAAACCTGTACTTTCAAGAAAAAAAACACTGTTGAATGCAAGGATTTGAAAATTAATGCTTTTTGTTCTTTTCTGATACTATTTTAAAGTCTTTTCCACAGCAGTAAAAAATTAAGCCGGTAGTTTTCCACTGGTGCGAGCTGTAGCCTAGGCACAGCTCTCAGAACTGGGGTGAGATGGCACAACTGTAAAAAGCTGGCCTTTGTCAGTAACACTGTTTCTCCGCTATTTCTGCTGGTGAAAGTCAGCATTTCCGTGAAGGTCTGCTTTTTGCCAGTTGTACATGAAACGTCAAAGGATATGCTGAGTAGTATAGAGAGTTTTATCTGGATGTCATTTAGACTGGGAAGAAGAATTGGAAGAGCAGTAACTTGTGCACACTAACTCTTTTTAAGAGGGTTTGCATGTTGAATTGCATCAACTTATTTAGGATAGGTGTATACACAAATTATTTATTTCCTGTGATGCGTGGTCAAAAATGTATTTACAAACACCCCAGCACATACAGTTGGTGGGTTCTGGGATGCTAGATCTTCTCCCCTTGTCAGCGATCTGTAGCTTACTGAGCATCCAATTTGTTCCTGAGGGCAGCAAGAGAGAAATGAGCAATTCAACATTGACGAAAAAATGAGTCAGATATATAATTTGGCTGCGAATCTCACCAAGCTGGTCATTACGAAGTTTTTGGTTTGGTTTGGTTTGTTTTTTTTAGAATGATCAAGTGTTTCAAATAAAACCTGCAGAGAGGAAGTTTCCTTCATTGACTTAACAAATATCCAGAGTTAGGGAAAGAAAACTTACCCTGCAGTGTATGTGAATTGATGCTGATTTTTAATATGTAACAGCAAGTTTGGATGTAAAACACACGATGGCTCAAGATGTCATAATTTCTAATGCGCATAAACATACCTAACAGTAGAGGTTGGACTGTGCATTTGGTTTGTACACTAGTAGTGTTACCTGAGTTATTTGGGCAAGTGGCTTAGGGCAAGGCCGTGAACCTCCCATAGGACGTAAATCTTTGGTGAAGATTCTGGGTATTTTGGTTGCAATGAACTTCAGAAATAAACGACCTAAACCAAAACCAGAGTAATAATGCAGCTCTGTTCTCACATCTCAGGACATACTAAGCTTGATCTGGACATGTCTGCAGTCCTTGAGCTTCAGCCTTGCTGTGATAAGCTCTAAAATGAACAGCCTAAGGAAACTGGATCAGTTACAGCTATCACACTATGGAAATATTTTGCCAGTAATAAAGCGTAACCATCTGTCAGGCTTAGTAAATTCAAGCATTGTGAAACAGGCAGAACAGTACAGTTGTATTGGTTGTACGTCTTCTTTGGAGAAGATAATCTGTGTTTTACAGAGCTCAAACTAGATAATGAAACATGGTAAAGTACATGATCTGGAGTGAGTTTCTGGAAAGGTGTAAAACAAGAGGAAACGCTGAGTTGATGGGGGCAGGCTGTATCATTACCTCATTAACTACTTACAGAAATTATGGTGTAACCGATGGGAAACTGAAATCCAGTGCTCTGTTACTGTATTCTCACTATATTCAGGCTCCTCTTCCTAGCTCAGTCAAGGCTGCCTTGTAAACTCATTTTGTGAGTACAGAAATTGCAGAATGCAAAGCTTTTTTTTTGCCACAGACAGTGGTGGTAACACAGCAGCAGTTGGATTTGTTGTTTATTCTGTCGGAGGTTGTTGGTGGAGATCTCACAACTTTATAACTTGCAGATATTTTTCTGGAAAAAAAGAGGCAAATTCCGAAGGTGGCCAAGTGCTTACATTTTATTCTTAGACCAATTGGTGATACAAAATTTTCATTACAGAGGTTGGATGCAATTAAATGCTCTTAAAAATCTTATTATAAAGATGTCCAGATGCATTGCTAAAACAAGTGGACTTCTGGATGTTCATTGTTTCTTTCTGTGAACTAGTTATGTATCTGGTATAGGTTAAACAACAATTAATTAAACATGTTTCATTTCTAAGAAGGAACTAAGGTTTTGAAATGCAGGATTCATCCTCTACATCTGTGCTAGCAACAAGCTGCTCAGCTAAATGCCAGTGGCTTTTCTGAAGATTGTCCTTCTTTCCATGCAGTACTGTCTAATATCGATAAAAGCATCTGCAAAATCCTAAAAATCTTCATGAAGACAGGCATGCCTTTGCCCATGCCTTTGCCCACCTTTATAAGTGATATAAGTTACCCTGCAGGGAATTCAGAGTAAAGGACTGTTCCATGAATGGCATCAGTGAGTCATCTACAGAGATGGGGTGTCACAAGTCTATGACTAAAGAGTGAAACAAAAATACGTATCGGTACATGTGCAAATAAAGAAAAACCTTTATAACATAGAAAAGGTGATGCTTTGTCATGTGGTTGAGTGATGCTGTGCTCGACTCTTGTCTGTCATGACAGCTATAGTGAGTTTCATGCTTGAGTATTTAATGTAAAGTCAGTGAAACTGGGCTAGTATCCACCAGGTGATACTTTCGTTTTTCACCACTTTGGCCACCTGTAGGAATCAAGGTTTTTCTTCTGTCTCCACTGTTACCCACTGTGAAGGAAATGTGGAAACGTGGCAGGGAACCTGACTATTCAGTGTGCTGGCAAACGCACAAAGAAATAGAAGTGAGAAAAGGGAAGTGTTTTCACTGTACTTCCACTGTTTAGTAATCCTAATTTCTCTCCCTATTAGTGTATCTCATATCATGGTATAGTTTCAAATTGAAGATGCTACATCAGTAAATATTTTTTGTTTTCTGCCTTGGGAGGGTAGCACAGAAACAGTCTTCACACATCTGAACCATTTTTCAGGTGACTTTTAATCAGCCTATTACGTGCTTTGCTGTTAACTGCCTCCTAGCTTATGTACATCTTTCATTTGTTCCATGTTCCCCTTTCTGCAAGGCATGAAAAGTCAGCTGTAGTGATTTATTCAAAGATTATAAAATCAAGTAAACAGAGTTGAAAATCAATTTTGGGGGCTTCAAAAGAGCTTTGCCTTTAGCTTTGTTATTTATTTATTTATTTACATTCGTGATCTCAGAGCAATTATAGATATCTTCACGTATTTTTCATGTGCATTTTTTTAGGGGACACATCGTGATACAGGTTGCAGATGTGACTTTGTTCTGTTTTATTTTTTCTACACAAGCCGTGCTGCATTCAGTATGCAGTTGCAGTGGGCTGAAATGGGATGTGAGCTGGCCAGTTCATGCCTCATTCTGGGTGCAGTTTGGATGAACATAAACAGGCAGCTAACTGCACAAAGGAGGTAGCCATGAGTATGGAGCAGCTGCCTTGTTTGCTCCATGCTGTCTGATTAGTGCTGTTGCAGACCATGCAGACCTTCTGGAAAAACAATTTCAATAGCTCGAAAGCAAAAATACAACCTAAGCGGAAGGGAAAACTGCCTTGAACACCCATTTTTTGATATGTGCTGACAAGTAGCTGCTGCATTGCAGCTTGAATGGGGCTGTGCATGAAAAAAGATGAAAGGTATGAGAGGTGTACTCTTTCATTTGGGAAATTCCTTTTCATGAATGTAGAGACACCAATCAGAGAGTTTGGCAGCGCAGTAGTTAAGGCTGCTGTTTCTATCATGATTCAAATTTGGTTTGCATGCATTGCCATCAGAGATGTTCTTTGAAACTATTGAAAACATCTTCTGTCTTTTACTGTTTGAGGTTTATTCACTGGAGAGAGATACAGCCTGAATTTTTTTACCTGCCTTTGCACACAAAAGGAGATGGCTTTATCCCTCAGTGGAAAGGTTGTATACATAGACTAGTGGCACTTCACAGTACAAAGCACAACAATAGCTTAAGACAGCTGTAAAATCTTTACAGGATTTTCTTCTGTGCAGATGGAATTTCCTGCTAATGTAAAGCCATAGATGGGTCATCAGCTACTTTTGCTGCTGTCCTGCATAAGCACAGGGGGAAATGCTGGTGTAATGTCTCTTAAGGATGTCATAGCTGGCTAACAGTACCTGTCAAAACTGCCACTGAGCTCTGTGCTAGTCTGAGTCAGACAGAACAGCATGGGAGGGCCATGGGCTTTGTGTCAGCTCCAGCTGGTCTGGGGCATGTAGGCACAGGAAATAATTTAGCAAAACCTCTTGACCGCTCGTCTCTGCTGCAAATAACCCAAACAGCGCAAACAAAGTAAACCCAATGACAAGGTGTGCCAGCATTCTGTGTTTTGTTTGGTAAAATAACCCTTTGTGTTTACTTTCTTATGTTACCAGCCCAAGAGAATGAATCCATCCTGTTGAGTATGCTCAGTTTTCTATCAAGGGATGGACGTTGTCTTTTGAATATAAAAACTAGTTAATTCTCAGATCTGTAGACATATGCAGAGAGCTGCCCTGTAGCCACATCTTGTCCCATTAATGACCTGACATCTCAAACCTTTCCCTGTGGTGTCCTCAGACAGGACAGAGCTTGCCTTTTATCATGACCTTTGACTACTGGACTTGGAATGACCTCTTGTGGACACATGTGGTTTACCTCCTATAGGATGAATGCTTCTGATCAAAAATAGCAGACCACACAGTGATAGAATGAGTACAGTGTACAGTCTGCTCCTCAGGGTTTTAGCCACTGACAAATAGCTACCATGTGCTTCCAGATTTCAGTGCAGAGATGTAAAGGAGGTAATCAGTAATAAATGAAATGTGTGTTGACAGGTGAAAGATGACAATGTACATCTGTGTAACATTAGTTTAGGTGACAGAGCCCTATTTCCCTAATGCAAAAAGGTGCGGTGTTAGAGATCCAGCATGGATATCATTCCAAACTTTCTTTACCATCAGTTAGGGCAGTACAGGGTGGTCTATGTTTCTGCTAAATAAATGCCAGATGCCTGAATGTGAATCAACTGTAGTCAGAGGAACTTTGTTTTCTTATTATCAGTGCACTGAAGGCTGACTGAGCCAGATGAATGTACTCCCCACTGGTAGTAAAGCTGATGAGCCAAGCCCTGTTGAGACAGTGATAAGGTGTACTTACCTTGATGAATCTTCATTATGTATTTTAGGGGTTGTACTATGTCTTTTAAATGATCTATAGAAGAAGAAGGCTTACGGCTTCTGCTTGCATGTCCTTCTACTTTGAAAATCTGTCCCAAAGTCTGGAGGCCTAACTCAGCCTAACAGTGCCCTCTGAGGTTTCTCTTCATACCTTCACTAATGCGAATGTGGCTGTGTCAACATCAAGCCAACAGTGCTGTGACAGTGCTCCCTGTCAAGAGCTGTTGCTTGCGTATAGAGGACTTGGCTGCAGCTGCTCAGAACAGCATCTTTTTTTCCAGTGGTATGAGTGGAGCATTGTCACTCAGTCAGACTTATGGTTTTGGACTGCACAGGCTGGCATCGCTGTACGGCTTGTGCTGAGGACACACTTAAGTGTGTTTTCTTTTGAGCTGGTTTGGTTTTTTTCCGCTGGGAATACTGTCTTGAGGTGTAGTCAGGAAGCTGTGGTCCTTCATCCATGAACTAAGAACGTGCCCAGGCAGTCTCAAACCAGCTATGTACTACTGCATGTCCTAGAGAAGAACATTGCTGTATTTCCTAGCATAACTTGTCTATTGTATTGAATGTTCAAGTTTCTTTTATGTTTGTACCACAGACATGGCATCAGCATAAGCATAATTGCAGGTGGCTGTGTTTGTAATGTCCTCTGTCTGACTTAATGTGAACTTCTAAGAAAGCAGTTTTTAAAGAACTGTTTTCTATATCATCCACACCTCTTCCCCTTCCTCTCCTGGTGCCCCTCCAAAACCTGTCTGAGGCTTGTGTTCTGGCACACAGCTGTTCACTGCACTGCTTGAAAAAGATGTGGTTGTGTGGAAGAGTGCAGTTTCACTTCGGATAAACCTCGTTGCTGTAAACATGGTATGCTGGTGGGGCAGATTTGCCACTTGTTTGTTTCTTTCTTATGCTCTAGCAAAAGTGTATTCCTTCATTTACACACTTCTCATTTGTCTTTGGGTAATGTTTGCATTTGAGTTGAAGTTTAGTCATTGTGGAGTTCTAGGCATTTAAGTATGTTACCACATTCTCATAGTCTTGAGATAGGAAAAAATTGATAGAGATGGAAAGTCAGATGAACTATTAGTTTTTGTCCTGTAGAATTGCTAAAGAATTACAGAATTAGGAGTAATTTTTAAGTAGATAACTTTCAAAATGTATCAGTTTTTAATGATTTTGTCTATTTCCTAGACAATGGTGTTCGTTTGTTTTATGCCCTTTGTTCTGCAATCATAGCTTTTTGACTGATTCCAGGGAAATCAGTAAGACTATCCCATACATCAGGTATTTCCAAATCCAAGCTCCACTTCTATATATACTTTTGTTTAGAAAATAGTAAAACACAAGGACTTTCGAGTGTTACCATGCTGGCTTCAACCCCATGGATCCAAATGTTACATGATGCATGACTCGGCTCCTTGATCTACCTGCTTCCTTCACGCCCAGCAGTGAGCCAGGCAGCCAGGCTCTGCTGTCTGGCCATGTTTGCTGTTGAGCAAAGCCACTGCGCATGCTCCGGGAGAACACAAGTCCCAGAATGCTCCTGAGCCACCTTCCCAACTATCTGAGTTTGTACATGCATCTAAGTACTGTCCTCTTGTCCATCTGTTCAATGCAGGTGGTTTGGCTGTTTAGCAGGGGGTGAATTTATTTTTACTGGTACCTGTGTGCATGAGGCACTGCGCTTCCTTGTCTGCAGGGGCAGCCAGGCACTGGGGCTTCTGAGAGCGGCTGCAGCTTCGCAGCCCTCTGTCATAAAGGTAGAGAGTCATTTCAAAGTGTAGACTTTTGTTTCAGTAGACTGGAGCACATGTGCCACGGTATCATGGTGATAATTTCTTCTGATTTCCTCTAGGTTTTTTAATACCTTCTTCACTGCATAGAAATATTTTGCCAGATGCGAAGCGTGCAAGTTACCAAATTGCGTTGTTAGAAAAAATTCTTTCTAGCCTTTTGGTACTGCATTGTATTCATCGTATATCAGCATGCAATAAAATGTTATGTTCACTACTGCCGGTAATAATATAGGAAGCAGTAAAAATTTGAATGATAAAATCAAACCCATTAATCCAGAAAAACAGCCAAAAACATAAGCCACTGTTTCTAAAATTTTGGGAGGCTGTATATACATTAGCAGTTTTAAAATTTTGTATTATTTTTGAAGTAGATTCAAAATAAAGAATTCAAACTCATAAGCAGGCAGCTGTGATTAAGGTTTTCTGTCAGAAGAATCCATAAGCATCTGCCTCTTGCATCTGCTGGCTTGGTACTCAGTATTGAAAGACTGAGTAACTACTGCATGGGTTTGTAGTGATATAGTTACATGTCTTGCTGTCTTTATAATGAACATCAATTTTGTTTGTGTCTTAATCAGAATTTCTACCTGGCAAGCAAAGGGAGGAATGAAAGCAAAGAAATGAATGATAAAAACAAAGAGGCTTTACTGGAGGTAAGCCAGCTTTCTAGGTTGATGATGCAAATGTCACTAAAACTTTCCCACCATCTGCATCTGCTCTGCAACAATAGCATTTAGTTCATTGTGGGCAAATGTGTGTAACAGGAAGTTCTGCGATGGTTAATATCTTTGTGTCTAAGGTTTAATAAGTGGATTTTCCTCTGCATCTGCTGCTCACCATTAAAAATGCGGATTGTATCCTCTGTCAGGAAATTAAATGGTGGACAATTATTTTGTTGTTATAGAGCCCAGTTCCACAAAAGATTTTTACTTAGTACTTCCGTGAAAAGTAATGCCATGTTAACAATGAAAGCAGTGTTATACAAATATTGATAAAAGAAGTATCTGTGCCACACCCTTAGGCCAACCCTTTTGACTTTATATTGTTAGCAAGTTTGATCAGTAGCAAAAAATTATCTTTTGGGTTGGAAGTAGGTCTGCTTGTCACTACGTCTGATTATTAGCTCTACTAACAACAGAAAAAGAACCGTTGCACTTTTCCAGAAAGTCTGTTTAGCCTCTTATCTTTCCTGCTGAAGTTTTACTTCAGTTGTATGTTTGAGGGAGAAAAGTCCAGAACTATCCGAAAGAAAAGATTATTACGGTTCTCCTGGCAAGCATTTTGACTTTGGTAAAAGTTCACAACAAATGCTGTTCTCAGATGACTGAGGATTCCTATTTCAAAATTAGTGCATCTCATGAAGGCACCAGCTATCAACAAACAGAAGTCCTGGTAAATTCTAAATGAAAACATTGTGATAAGTGTGTTGGCATTAAAAATTACCCAACAGTAGGTCCTTCCAGCAAACAATGAAGTATATTTGTTTAAACAGTGTTACAAATGCTAGCCTGTATTTCAAAGGGAAAGCAGAGGGGGATTTTTTTTTCTTTAGCTGTTGTTAGAGCTCTCTTAGCAGTCTCTAAAGGTTCTCCCTACACAAGTATTTCTCTGCAACACCTATAGATACAGCAATAGAGAAGAAACAACAGCAGCAACTATTCTGTTTTATTGTCTTCACTGAGCACATCTATGCCCAGTTAAAAGCTTTTGTGGGTTTTTGCTTGACCCTTTAGAGAATGGAGGTTTTGCAAGTCTTCTTTTCCGGTGTGAGCACCCAACTTACACAGCCGGGTTACCATGTTAGCCTGGAAAAGTTTGCTTTGCTGGTCTGAGGTGTTCATCTCCCTGGTAGCTGCATTTCCCATGTTTATATGTTCACTGTCACTGGAAATGTCTTTATTTTTCAAGGGAGCATTTTTCTGCTATTTATTAATAGAGTTGTGCTTAAATGAATTTATTTTGTGTATTATTATTCTTGTTGCACAGGAAAGCTTCTGTGGGGCATCTGTCATTGTGCCAGAGCTTGAAGGGGCCCTTTATTTAAAAGAAGATGGAAAAAAGTCCTGGAAGAGGCGTTATTTTCTTCTACGAGCTTCTGGAATTTATTATGTACCCAAAGGAAAAACCAAGGTCAGGAAGCCAAGTAATCCTTATAGCAATAAAACAATTCATGAAGGTGAAAGTGAAGAACTCCCAAGGTGACATTTTAAGAGGACTGTCTGGTGCATCAGAGAGGACTGGGGTTTTTTTTTTGTTTAATTTTGGCTACGCCACTTGTGCAAATACTAGAATGTAGTCACTAAATCCTGTCATGTTTCTCTCCTTTTGATTTCTATGGATAGATTAAAGCATTCCTCCAGAAGTCAGTAGGGGAAAGAAAACCAGCACAGCACCCTTCAGCTGGTATTATGCTGCCAAAAAGCTTCACTGTTATAGGGGTTCCCTGCGGAAGAATATTTTTTAAGTTCTCAAACTAATTTCTTATCACAAAAATGTGGAATTTTACTTTGTTCAGTACTGATTTACTGTGCCAGTGACCGTTGTGCAGAAATGCTATACATTTTTTCCTACAGTGATCTTTACCTAGAGAATGCATTCTGCCTTCTTAGGCTTCTTAAGACTGCCCTTTGTGTAGAAAGAAGTGAGACAGAAGCATCCACTGGACTGAATCAAATGCACTGACATTTAGTGTTGCAAAGTATTTAAAGTGTCTGAATTACCAGCACTGGAGAAGTAGTGGACATGTTGCCCGTAAGGTTGGCTGGCTTCTCATTTCCACAGTGATGAGGTAGAATGGTGGCTTCTGGAACTGATGTTTTTAAATTTTTTTTTTTCATTCTGAAAACCACTTCTTTTACTACTTACAGCTCTGCTAATGCTTCATATTTTAAAATTATGGTGCTGCTGAGGGAGCTTTACTGTTATGATTTGTGCTGTGAAACTTTATTGCTATTCCTTGACTAAATTACAAAGAAAAAAAAATTAAAATAGCTTGTAAAGGAATGCTATGCTGCTGCTCCAGTCACCTGGGTTTATAACCAAATCTCAGTGAAACACAGACCCAGATTACCTTGCTGCTTTCACAGCAATTTATTTTGACTTTGCCTGACCCTTTCATTCCTTAAATCCTGTTGCACACATCCAACATCCTATCAATTAGGATCTAGAATGCTATTTGGAAGGCACTTAAGGTGGAAAGAGTGTAAGAACAGTCAAATGAAAAGTCCATCTTGGACACTTCCTTGTAGGCTGCCTCCAACAATGGCCAGTAGCATGGTGCCAAAGCAGGACAAGCATGTACTGATAGTTACCCAGCCTTTTTTCATCCTCCAGTGGTATTTGTTTGAGTGACTTTTCATCATCGTGCAAATGGGGGAAGTTTGTTACGTATACCACAGAAAAACAAGCTTCCAAAGCAATTTAGAACCCCAAACCTTCTTTCTCCACTTAGAATTGTAAAGGTCTGGTTGCAAGGACTGTATCTATTCTGTTGAAGTTATTTCTTACTATGGTGTCTATTTGGCCTTATTAGCCATAAGACAAAATCTCCACACAAAGCAATAAAGCACAGCAAGACCAGAACAACAGCAAAATGTGGCACTGTGTTACATATTACTCCTAATAGGTACTGACCATCTTCCAACTTTAATTTAAGAAAGAACACGCTTAAACTTCATGTTTCTTCAGTCAGCTTCATGGCAGCTACAAAAAATAAAAAGCTGAAAGCACTTGAAAAAAGTCCTTTGAATGAGTTTCACATCAAAATACAATTTGTTCTAACGATGATATGCTTGGTTTTCGGTTGTAGACATCACGGGATCTGGCGTGCTTCATTCAGTTTGAGAATATGAACGTTTATTATGGTTCTCAACACAAAGTGAAATATAAGGCACCTACAGATCACTGCTTTGTCTTAAAGGTAATGTACAAAAAAATAAGTTCTGCAAATGTCATACACAGTTTCTTTTATATGTAAACATGTTTTAAGTTTGAAGCTCCAGGGACCCTGATGAGATAGAATACTTCCTGCAACATCATGCCTATTTTCTTCTTGGCTTCATTGTTGATCAGCAACATACCTTTAGAACGTTAATTTTAAGGACAGGTAGTCCTGTGATATATGTCAACACTATATCTATAAAGTTGGCTTTATAACTTGGCTTCAAAACAAGGCTGCATATGTTTCCAGTAACTGACTGTTAGGTGACTGGGCACATCTGAACAAATCGCACACAAGGCACATCTCTCTTCATGATGAGAAGACTGGCTGTCCCTAATGTTGACGTTATGAGCATTATGGACTAGAAGCTAAAAAGTATGTCTACTTTTAATTTGCAGTGTGGTCATACCTGTTGAGTGGTTTGTTGAACAGAGACGTAAAATCTTACAGGAATAGTCATCTCAGAGGACATATTTTATTGCACAACTATTGTGGCAGGAGAGCAAAAGACTTTGTTTACCCATGATCATGAAAATCAGTGATTGCTGCTGAAGTATCTCACTGCTGTCTCTCCAGGTAATAGCACTGCAAATAAGATGGGAATTCTGCATTCCTCTTAGCAAAGGAAAAAATCCTATGCTTTTCACGTAGTTCAGATAGCAGAAATAAAGCTTTGAGGTTGCAGTAATTAGGCCGTAGCTGTTATCTGTCGTTAATACAGATTTTAGAATACAGTGGGATTACTGTGTAAAAGACAGAAGATAATCTTGTTGCTGCTTCTCTATTTAAAGGCCTGCAGTGCAAACAACATATTAGAAAACAGTATCTTGCTATCTCAGAAAAAAGTACAGATTCACATCAGAGGTCACTTATAATGCCACATTTCTGGCCATAGCTGCATACTTGCAGCACTTGTAAAATCAGTTTTAAAATGTCTGCTAGCCTAATTTACCCATGGCCAAGCAGAAGTGGTTTATAGACCCAGACTTATTTCCTGAAGCAGATGTATCTAATTAACATAGATGAACAGGTTTAATACTACAATTCTCTGCTAAAAGCTCTGCAAAATTTTTATTATTTTTTTTTGCAATTCAGAAGTGAGCCTTTTGAAGTTGACAGAAAAGGTTATTTCTGAAGAATACAACTTCTAATAAAAAAAAGGGGAGCTGATTTTAAAAATAAGCAGAAATTGATTTTCTAAACAGATGGCTGGTCAAAGAAGTATCTGACTAATAACAGTTATTCACACTGTTCAGGTGAAAATAAAAGCATGATTTTTGAAGAGTATGTAGCAATGTGTTTAATGGTTCACAATGATTAGGAAAACTTTCTGGACTTCCTGCCATTTTTTGTGAAAAGAGGTATGGTATAAATAAGGACTTACAGAAAAAAATCACAATTTGGCCAAAATACTTTATTGGATGTATGATATTAGCACTGTGCCCTCAATGTGAAAAACAAGATCAAAAGCTCACTAGGGAAAGCTTTATGTACAATAGGCTTGTGAATATATGAAACCTACTCAGCAAAACTGTTCACTCTGTTGCTTCTAAAATCTGTTAGTGGTATACTAGAATAAACATCATATGAGTAAGGTCATTATATCTGAGCAACGTTTTACTTAGTGATGAATAGATTATGTTACAGTGAGTGTTCTCAGTTTTAATTCCCACAAATCAGCATTTGGTAGATTTGTGACCAGCTCGGTTTCAGACTTGGCTTCTTTTCAAAGCTGTCTCTTGCAGTGGCTGTGGTTGATCAGGAGGTATGGGCAAGTACTGATATCTTTTAAGTCTTCTGTTGTTTCAAAAGTGGAAGCCGCCCAGTTAGAGTGGCTTTCTGAGGGTGATGCAATGGAGAGTTTCATATTTATTATAATTTCTGTACATTAATTTGAATTCTCTGTGTACCTTATGAAGGTGTGAACCTGAGACAAGTTCTGTGACGTCCTTCTGTTACCTTTGTAGGTTGGAGCTGAGGATGTAATACATCTTGAGATCTGTGGGCCAAGGGAAAGAGCAAAGTTAAATGTTGTTCTCCCTGATTGGGTGCTTGATGACACAAAAGTGTGTGGACAGGAACATAGAGCCATTTATAACACTTAGACACACATTGTTCCTGTCTAATTTTACACACAAGTCTCCCAGGAGAAAATATCTCTCTTGCTGGGAGACTTGTCCTGAGATGTCAAAGGAAAACAAACTATCGCGCCTGAGATATTTCTCATCCTGCCATATTTTGAGAATAAAGTCCTCAAGATGAAGTGACAGTACTTTTGCAGACAGCTGCAGCAAGCAAAAGGCAGTAGATTTAACAGTAAACATTTGCCTTTATTGTACTGGTAAGCTAGTAATTTTAAAGGAATTTGAATGCCCAGTTCAGTCCAAGCAAGACAGAAATTTCTCCACAGCCAGGGCAGCGCTGCTGTGTCTTCACAGCTCCCATTCCCCCGTGCATGCCTTGGGACAGTGAGTTCTGCAGAGGTTCTCTTCCAGTTACTTGTTTGTGTGTGCAGGAGAAGATCATCTGTCTTTAAAGCAAAAGGAGGAGAGTAATTGGAAGAGTAGCCCATGCTATCTGTTCACTGAGGATGGCTATAAATCAAAGGAGGTTTTCCTAATTTGGAGAATAGATTAACGTGCAGCCCTTATTAGCTCCACCAAGCTGTAACACCACTTGGAAAGTTTTTGGATAATAGCATACCACTACATTTTAAAAAATAATTGTTGTTTTCTGAGGATCCCCTGAGGAACTGCTGTGTTGAAACAGTGGGCGGTCATCAGCCAAGTTACTTGCTCTGATGTGTTTTGGACTTAACAAAAGAAACAGCCCAGCTCAGAGACAAGAGACCAGCTTGTACTTTATAGTGCAGAAGAAATACAAAGGTTTAGCAGCTTCAGCAGTATCTTGCTTCTGTGCTAGGTGGAAAATCATGCTGAATTCAGAACCAGATATAATTTCCCAGCTTTGAGTGATGACTTGAAAAATACCATCTTTATTTCTGACTGGTTAAGCTAATTGGCATCCTTACTTCAAGAACAGGGGAAATGCCCTTTGCTCGTTCAAATGGCAGCAGATGGCCAGTGAGGTGGGCTGATTTGGAGTTGAATATGGCTTCATGCTTGAAGGAAGTGTCGCTTTTTTTGTCCAGTCCCCATTTGAGTAATGGCCCATCTAAACAAATAACTAGGCCAAAACGAGTAGCATTTGTACCATCCTTCAAAGGTCCTGTCTCGTATAGCAGGGAGAAAGATTCATTTTTGCTTCCCCCCCAACCATGGTCATCTTTATGGAGGGAAGAACCCTCTAGACATTTTATAAGAATGCGCAGAGTGTTCCTGTCATTTTTGCATATATGTGCCAGGCATCACAGGAAAGAAGAACCCTATAACTAATGTTAATAACAACCCTGATGACTTGATTGAGCTGGAACAATGACATTTCTCAACTTGCCTAACGCTGCCCTAAGCTATATGGGCTTCTACCTCAAAGTCTTCACGACATTTCTTTGTTTCTTCACCTTGATCTCTCTAAATGGGATGTGGGCTTTTTCTCCGGTTTCCTCTCATAGGCTACAGTCAAGTGAGGGGCTCACAGAGGCAGTGAGGCTTTGGTCCTAGTGCCTGTCCCAGCTAACATACGTCCTATCACTGGGAACCAGCAGCTCCTTCTGTCCTGTTTCTTTCTTAATCTAGCCATTTAATTTCAACGTTGGTGGTCATACCGGGGTTACTTAGCTGATGCTAGATGGGGGTGCTGCTATTAGTGTAGCAACAACAAGATAACGGACATCATGGACAGACTGCTTTGATGCTTAGCCAGAAGCTGGATGGGTTTTGCAGCCTTTGATGCCAGAGCTGTACCTAGACTATTTTAAACTAGCTGAAATAGAAATGCTCTTGTCTGCAGATCCCTCCTGTAGGATGTTCCTCTTACAGCTAGAGAAGCATGGTGTGTTGGGAGTGCTCCTTGCCTGTTACTTCTTCCCATTACTGTAGCACCCCATTGTATATACTCTGGATCAGAAAAAAAATGGGGTGGCTTTTGCTTATTTCTTAACCAGCAACACTGAGGAGATAGTGGGGAAAAGGGTGGAGTGCAAGAAACAATTCAGAAGCACATCGTAGTATCTAACAGCGAAGGAGAGACCACTTTGCTGAGCTTATTCAGGAGTTTACTTTCAGGATGATTCAGGAGACAACTGCAGTAACTGAACAGTGACTTCCTCATATCAGCTCTTCTCAGGCAGCAAAAAGCCCAGCTGAGACCAACCGAAAAGAGCACAGCTGGCTGGTTGGTGTCGAGTGGGATCATGTTTTGCTGTCCCTGTGCAGCAAACTAGAACCCATGTGGCTGAGTCCTGAGGGTGAGAGGGCACCCTGGCACAAAGGCTCTGATGGGATGGGCTTTCAGGAATCCTTAGGCTTTGGGGCAGCTATAAACTTGAAGAACTGTTTATTTCCCAGTAGGTACTTGGTCTGTGCTGAGCTATAACCCTCTTGAACTGAATTGTTCTATACCACTATTAAACAAGACTTCCTCCCTCAAAGGAAGTCCCATGTTTATAAAACAAAAAGGGACACAAAGAACCCTCAACATATTAAAAATAGAGCCTCTGAATAAAATACTTCTCTGGCATGTGCTCCTGAAAACATGCAGATTCGTCCTATTTTTCTACTCAGCCTAAATGTAATGCTTACAAAAATTTAAAGATACCACTCTTCACTTTGACATAAAGTGAGTCTTTTCTTAATAGAGACCTCCATGTGCAGAAAAGAGGAAAGGAGAGGGCAGCCAAGTGTAAAAGAAGACCCTCACTCAAACCTGCATCTGTCAAGGTCAGATCTGTCCCTCTGTTGCAGGCAGAGGAGGTGGGGAGGGTAGCAGCACAGCTCTCCCTGCCACCCTGCAGACACTGCTGGCTGCTCCTGGGAGAGAAACAGCTAGGAAACACAAATCTCTCCTTCGCAGAAAAAGTAATTTCACACACCGCACGCAGCAAGTGCCCAAGCTGAAGTGGTTTGGTTCCTCACAGTCGTCTTTGCATTTAAAAATGCAGTTTTTTGATGCATAGATTCCCTGTAGCTCTTCCTTTCACCATCTACCACACTGCATGGGAAATGCAGTGGGAATGGATGGGACCTTTTGTGATTTATTTCATATTCCAAAGCTGAATGCCCTCAAAACCGAGAGATTCCACCATGAAGGGAGGGATCTGTTCATCGTGCTAGTGACAGTGTCTGTTGCACTGAGCAGAAATTGTGAACGTAATGTTTATTTTGTGCATTAAGAGTGTCTGTGTGTGTGAGAACCCGTGTGTGCGTGCATGCTGGCCCAGGAGCTGATTTTTGTTGAAAAATCTTTCAAAGCAGACAAATAGCAAGGTAATCTATATGCAAATTTGCTGGTTTAGTCAGTCTGATGTGCCTGTGACAAAGAGTGGGTTTAATTATAGTTTATTGGTGCTGGTTGTGCTTGAGTAATCTGGAGGTAATGGTGCATAATGCTGAATTAATCTAGGATGAAAAAAATTGGTATCCTGGGGATAAGCTGAGACAAAGGCAAATCATCCTCTATTTCCACAGCTGGGTACATTTTCCTGTGCAGTCTAAACAGCTAAGTTTTCCTGGTGTCATTTGGAAACTACAATTATATATTAAAAAAGTCTAATGATCCAAAGATTTTTGGAAGTAAATTTTCAAGAGGAATGGCTTCTGTTTGCAACAGCGGCATCATTCTAGCAGGTAATTTGGTATTTAGTCACTCTGGTCCTGATTTCCCCCTCCCTCACACCCGGTATGCTTTGTTGCAGACTGAGTCATGTACAGGATGCATTCAACACAATGACAGTTAAGAAGGTGGAAGGTGAGAATTAGCAGTGTTTAAGATAGAAAATGGTAGGAAAAAAAATGTAGAACAAATGGCTAGTGCAGGAAACAAGGATAGAAAACAGGAGATTTTGTTTCCTTATGTGAAAGATTTGAAAATTGTGTTAGCCTGAAAGCTTCAGATAAATATTTCAGATTAAATTTCATTGCTAGATAAATTGAAAAAGCAAAAGCAGAAATACTCTTTATTACAGAACACTTTCAGATATATTGGATTACAGCCTTAGTACATGCTCACAGTTTTGCAAGATTAATGCATAAACAATGGGGGGAATAAGGACAGAGAACGGACAGTGAGAAGTGGAATATAATAGCTGTGGAAAGGGTTATTTGCTGCATACAGCAGTCCTTTTCGGTTACAATGGCTATTACATATATTTCTAATGACCTAAAACTTTTGCGTCAGTCTTTAGAGAAATGTAGGGTCAAAAGAATAATTTCCTTATAATAAGACAGTTGCTGTTTTGTCTGTACAGTTCACACATGTCTTCAAAAGATAAGTTAAGCCTAGTCATCTTAATAGAAGGAGTGAATAGCATCAGAATTTAACCACCTTTAATAGCAGATGGCAAATTTGAGCCACTTCAGTGTGAGTTTTGAAAGGTGCTGAGTATTAGTTGTACTTGCGGTCATGGAATCCAGAAGAGTCTCAGCTTTTCTGAGAAGCTAGCTCAACTTAGCACAAGTTCATCAGTAAAAGTAAAGGTATCAAAAACCACGGACCATCTTGTGAAAAATTCAGCTTAAAGCCAAAGCTTTTGACCCAAAGTTAGTCGCTCTTTATGCTTCTGGCTATTGTTTCTGCCTCAGAGACTAAGCAATGATCCATATATTTTGGGGCAAAGAATCCAATGAGACGCCTGACTTCTAGGGTGGTTGGTTTTTGAACAGTTATCTTTCATAACTCATTTTGGCGCTGCATATTTCAGAGGCAAAGGTGATAAATCTTTTCAGAGGACATGTTTTCACTTTACTGTCAGATGACTTTAATGACTTTTCCAGGACACAATACGCACCATATAACAAAATAAGTGATCTGTCTCTTTGTGTGACATGTGTAAGCTTGTGACATACTGAGGTTAATGTCGTTGCCTCAAAAAACAGTATTTCTCGCATGACTGTCATGGTTGATATTGTTATGACCTCTGTTAATCTCACAGAGAGGTTATTATGAGGACTATGAATGTAGTTTAGCAGAACCAGACTTGCGTAGTCCCTACAGCTCCTCACGTCTGTGTGCTGTGCTGAACAACTGTCCTGAGACACAGGAGCAGTGAAAGGATGAAATTGATTTCACGTGGATCTTCACACCAAGTCATCATTTCCAGGGACTTTCAGCTGTCCGGATACTTCTCTGAATTGATTATCCCAAGTCAGCATTTTTATGTAGTATCTACTAGATTTTACATATGACCAGACATTTTTAGTAGAGAGTCGATCTTGTCAAGGTCAGCATTGACAGCAGAGACTTCTGCCATTTGTACTTCAGAGTAATTTCACTATGGTACAGTTCTTCCCAAGGGAATGAGCTACTGTGAAGGGGTGTGAAAATTCTTGGCTGAAACTTTATAACTTCCCATCCAGAGGCGCCTGCTTTGTGTGTATAAAAGCCAGAGGAAGCCAAATGCCTCCATCTGAGCCACTTTCTATTAACCTTTTACAGGTATAAACCTTCAGTATTAAGCCTGATGCTGCTCGTGTTTGGTCCGATGGGCTGGCCTTGCGCACAGCTGCAGTAGGCAGCCTCTGCACTGCCAGCAGGGAACAGTCCTCCTTAGGCCTGATCCAGAGCCCAGGAAATGTTATGGGGTTATTTCCAGTCAGCCTGAGTGGGCTATGGGTCCAGTACAAAGTTATGTTTTATGTGTCATTGGTAAAGTTACCCATCAAAAGAGAGCCAGTGCTGTGGCTGCTTCTTGGGAAGTAAGAGACAATACAGGTCTTGGCTGTTATGAAGTGAAGATGCAGACTTGCTAATTTGGTCCCTAATTGACAGAATATACTTGTGACTCTGCATTTAATCATGGTTGCTGATTGGAGTAATTTAATCAAGAAACTGATTGGGGTAATTTGGAATAGGCCCCACTGGTGAATGTCAGTAGTTAAGATGGATTGCCCAGTGGAGACAATAGCCAGTAAAAGATAGGATAGAGGGTGGGCAGTAAATAACTCCCGTGTTGTCCAGCACGAGACATTCTAATCTTGTTCACTGACAGTTTTAGGATGGTGGGAACTTCACAGTCTCAGAATATTCATAGACGGAGTGAGCAGTGAGGTGAGGAATGATGCTAATGATGCTACATTATTCAGATCATTCAGAAAAGGGCAGACAGAAGAATCTGGAAGGCCATTGTGAGGCTGAGGTTCTGGACAAATAAAAGCATATCTAACATATGGTCTGGGTATCCACACAGTCATGTGCATAGGGACAAAAGCAATCAGAACTTCACTGTGAAATGACTAACTTTGAGCTGAGCTGTACCATTCAGGAGCAACATGCTGATATGGTTCATAACTTGATGAAGGCTTTGTTTCAGTGTTCAGTGGTGGTCAGATGTGCAAATCAAGCATCAGGAATGACTAGGAAAGGCATAGATGATAAAAGAGTAAATGTTGCTGTACCATGGCACAAGTCCATGGTTTCCTTTTGCCTGTGCGGTTTTGGTTCTCTCATCTCTGAGATGACATAATAAACTTCGAAAAGGATCAAGGAGGAGCAACAAGGATAAGCAAAGGCAAGGAAAGCTTTTGACTTGAAGAATGACTGCAGAGACTGTAGGCTGGAAAAGACACAATTTGCCAAAAATATGATTCAGATCTCTAGGCTCAGAAGTGGCACGGAGAGCTGTGGATAGCAGTCAGCCATTCAGTGTCTCTTCCAAAACAAGAACATTACACACAGCTAGTAGCAGTCACAGTCAGAGCAAAAGAAGGTCATTCTCCATAGACTGTGTAGAAGATCTGGGAAAACTGTTGCTAAGAGATGTTGTGGATGCCAGAATTCTCTGGGGGCTCAATAAAAAGCTGAAGAAGTACTGGGAGGAGAAATCCATTGAAGAACTTAAATACAGAGAAGCCCCATATGGCTCAGAAAATCCCCTGACCTGAAAATAGCTGCAGAGAGGGAGAGTACAGAGAAGGAAGTACCATACATGCTTGTCTTGTGCTTTTTCTTCCCTCAGTATCCGTTTGTGGCCACTATCAAAGTCCAGATACTGGGTTCAGGAACCTTTGATCTGACACAGTACAGATGTTCTTGTGAAACTGGTATTTCTGTGAGGTGCCCAGAGGAGAGGTCTGCAGCAGCCCCTCTGAGCTCCCCAGCAGCAGCTCCCCATGGCAGGGCTGTGTGCAGCACTGTTAACCTCTGTGCCGTGTCCTCCTCCACCTTGTTTATGCAGTGTGCGCTTTCTTCCAGATGTTTGCATTATCTGTTAAATTATAGAAGTCTTTTGTTTTTCTGGTCATAAAAAACTGTTGATAGGTGTGGTGTTTGAAAACGAGGGGAGGTATGTAGACCCATTGGACTTCCTTGTCTAGAAAAAGAAGGAAAAGAAAAAATCCTTACTTTTTTCATTTTTGAAAGCTTTGGGTGCCATCTGCTGGGTTCAGTAGGACCTTACACACTGGAGCAAAATTGCTGGTTGCTGGTTGAGAAGTGCTTGAAGAGTTTAATTTACCCAGGGTTGAAGTGTCAGCACCTCCTGGTTCTTTCAGCTCTGTTGGTGATAACGTAACCCTATGGTTACGTCTGTGGGATGTACTCTGCCACACAGAGAAGCGTCTGCTTACAGTTCCTTTTTAAAGATACCGTTCAGACTGAACTCTCTAATGTTTTTCACTGTGTTTGATCACATAGTGGAGAAATGGTGGAAGGAAATAAGGATTGTCGTGTATTCTGTCCTGACCACATATTGCAGTAGCAATAGTGAGCAATGCTCTGCCCACTTGGAGTAGCAGTCCGGCTGTATGTGGCTGCTGGTGACAGGGACAGGCAGACACTGAGGAGCTGGAGAAGGCTGTTTGTCCAGGGGCCCTGGTTACTGCTTCTGTTTGCTATGTGGCATAGGTGTATAGCAGCAAGATACAAGTATGTTGAACTGTGTGAAGGGGTGGTGTGTGAGTGTACCAGGTGGGTGAGGCACAGGTCCATGGGATGGGCATGGTGCCTGCTCTGCAGTTAAGGCACCTGGTGACAGTGAGCTTGCATCACTGGGCTCGCAGTGCGAGGTGTCCCTAGCTCTCACCACGGGAGTGCCAAGGAGCAAGGTAATAGAATAAGGTAGTTATGGGCCCTTCCAGAGGACTGAAGTGGACTTGGCGTACTCCTCATTCAGGAGCGATGGCCAACTATGTGTTTGCAGAAAAATGGTGGAACACTATGAGCTGTGTGAGCAGCTGAGTTCAAACACGCAGGGAGCTGTAAGGCAGTTACCCACAGCACTGCCTTGGCACATATCTGTCACCGTGAGACCCCCTCAAGAGTAACATCCCTTTCCTCACAGTTCTCTCCCTGATGTGTTGACATTTACTCCATAAATCGATGATACTTTAGCAGCAATACTGGCTTGTGTGGTCTCATCCTCTCATCCATCCCTTGCTACTTGTTATTTCCCCAGGCCACAGTGGCCCTTATCCCCATGCTGTACGTGAGGCCATGCTGTGTACTGCTGGGTTTAAAAACAAACAAACAAAAAATAAACCAAACATGATGAGATGGGTCTTATTTAACCCAGACTAGTTCCTTTTTTTCCTGAATCACAGTGTGGCCTCATGAACAGTTGGGTCAGCACAAGCAAGGGAAGCCTGGTGTGTGCAGCTCTGAGGGGAGAGCAGGGACTTGTGGCTGAGGGGGGTAAGACCTCTGTATTCAGCTCTGCTTTTGAACCCCCAGATCATCCAGCCTTGGCCAGGGTTTGGACCCTGCACTGGGAACGTCTCAAGGCACCAGCAGGTGTTTGCAAGGAGACAACTGGTGCCTACATCAGCCCTGGGCTGGTGGGCTGCTCACTGTGCTCTGTGCTGCGAAGGATGTTCCCGAGCTCCTTTTGTCCGGCACTGCTCT
This sequence comes from Eurystomus gularis, assembly GCA_013400335.1. Classification (NCBI taxonomy): domain Eukaryota; kingdom Metazoa; phylum Chordata; class Aves; order Coraciiformes; family Coraciidae; genus Eurystomus; species Eurystomus gularis. The sequence continues at coordinate 98,743 of VZZY01019139.1, forward strand.
GCTTTGGAGGCTTAACAATATGTATAAAACCAAGGTCCTTGCTGCTAAGTGTACAGATGCTTTGAATTTTCATCTGCCCAGATCAAAAAGAGAGTGGTTTGACAGTAGTGAGTCCTTGGAGCATATCTGGCTGCTGTTTTGTGTGTTCACAAGATTTCCCTAACTGTGCACCTGTAATTTGTATTTATTACAATTACAAAATTACAAATACAAAATTAATACATAAATGGGGGCTAATTCCTTTGGTTTCATTCTTTCGCTTGCCTATCAAGAGATGGCAGCATATTATTCCATCCCAGCTACTAGAGGCTTACAACCTTCTCTGCTGTAGCAGGGGAACCAAATTCCTGCAGAGTCTTAGAGAGAACACTCAATCTTAGGCCAGTAGGCAGCTTGGCGTTTGGTGATCTTTGAGTTGCAAAGGTATGTCACCACATACGCTGCTACCTTGATCAATAAGAGAAGGAGATCCTAGATTGTGTCCAAAAGAGCATGAGAGGTTTAAAAATTGTAAAGGTTTCTGGTACACACAAATGAAAAAGTTTACTTATGATGGTGTTGCATTCTGAATGATCCTCTATCTAGAATATATGGCAGCATTACAAAACTGCTGGCAAACAACAGCAAGAGTAAAGCAGAATTAACAATGTATAGGAAGAAAGCTAGAACTTGGCCCAAAGAAAGACAGTTAGGAGGAAAAATTGTTTCAGCTGAGAGTTTATGTTTAAACAAATTTAACATACTCTTTGAAAACTAATTACGTTCAGCGTTCAGTGTGGATGCCTTACAGATGACAAACCACAATGAGAAACAGACACTGAGTGTTAGACCTTGAACCATGGCATTTGTAGACTTCATTGAACTCTAGAGCACTCTTAGATTGCTGTAGCACTTGAATTCATATTAAAGTGTTAAAATTATTTCAAGCAAATTCTGCCAGTGGCAACTCAGGTGTAGTTCATAATCGCCATCTCTTTTTCTGTTTTTTTATACTCCGTTTTTGCTGATGCTTTTTTTTTCCCAATCATCTTTAAGTTAACATGATGCCTACAGGCAGCGTTCTCACTGAGGTCACTGCCTTCACACTTTTTGACTCAATTTCTGTGTTTGTCTGACTTTATGAATCAATGTCTTTCAGCACCCCCAGATTCAAAAGGAGTCACAATATATCAAATACTTATGCTGTGATGATCAAGCAACCCTGCATCAGTGGGTAACAGGAATAAGAATTGCCAAGGTGAGATTAAAAATAAATGTAGTTGAATATGTTTCCTGTAAAATCTTGTCTTCCCTCAGGTTACTGACTGTCATCACCTCAACTGGAAGTACTGTGACAAGAATGGACACTAATTTTACCATAAAAAAAAGAAGGAAGGACATGACCAGGGTGGATTTGCTGAATGTTCCCGTGCCCTGGTTATCAATCTGTTTTTCTCATTAACATAAGGGTGAATTCTCTAGCTATAAAACTCATGTACTCATAAAACTCATTCCACAGCTATCTGGCACAATAATAAAGTGCTGTGGCTTAAGATGTGCAACCTCTTGTCAGTCCAGCGGTGACATTTTTCAGACAGTTCTGCCCAAGTTGTCTGTCCCACCCTCTTCAAAAAGATCTGTATTCACAGACTACTTTGGTTTGCACAGAGTATCAAGGGAGATGGATTTATACATAGCCTGGTGTACTGGCTCTACCTGGCTATACAGATCCACTCCTGTTAGGTATGTATTCTTTTCTGCCAGTTCTGCTGCCAGGTAACATCCAACAAAGGTGTGGAGTGAACATCAAATTATTTTGTGTCTTACACTGACGGAGCTGTTTGCTCTAGAGCCCAGGATTCAGTGTCCCAAGTCTCCAGTCTGAAAATGTAATACTTGGAAAGCATTGGAAAAAAATATTTATTGAGAACAAGTTTTTTTAAAGCCAAGTTTCAAGATGTTTACAGATATTTAAATGAACATAAAATGCAAGAATGATATCAGTAGAATTGTGTTTCGTCACAGGGATTCATGATTTATTGTGCTGTTATGGAGATGCTTTCCACCTGGACTTACACTGAAACAGGCACAGCACTTGTAGAAAGCTACTTTTTAACAAAAGTGGGTAGGGAGGAAGGGGATCAGAAAAGTTGTCCAAGAGCAAAATGAATGCTTGGGCTGTTTCATGCTTAACACCATGCTTATTGTATCGTTTCAATTATTTTGCAGTATGGCAAGACTCTGTATGATAATTACAAATGTGCAGTGAAGAGAGCTGGCTTGTCCTCTCGGTGGGCAAATCAAGAGACAGTGGAGCCAGCTGCCCCTGCAGGATCCTTATCAGCAGGTACCAGTGCTATCACAGCAGTTAAAATCTCATTTATTGCCCTATTCTGTCATCATCAGTGTTGCACATAGTCTGTTCACAAAACTATCCCATGGCAAGATACCTTGTTCTGGACAGCCCAGTGTATCTCTGTAACTAAGCTATCAGCAGAGCTCTCCCTTTAAAGTTAGAACTTGGAGAATACAAGGACAGCCCACCAAAGGTCAGTTTAAATCTGCATAATTTAATAAGGTACTTTTCGGTTGGCATCTGAATACAAATGCTTTATCCTCCCTCTACGTTTTATGGACTGATGGTCCATGCCTTGAAGTTTTTGTTTGCCTGTCTCTACCCTGGCTGTATCAGAGTTTTTCTTCCAGTGAGTGAAAGGGAGGAGGGGGATATTCTGAGAATGATCATTTCAGAAGGAGGTTATTGCAGGGTGAGACCCTCTGTGTCCTGCCTTTCACTCGTTTGCACAATAACAATGTGGGCGTTAGAAGGTTGAGGAAGAAAGTATTGGCTTATTCTCTAACTGTACTTTTCCAGCAGCTTCATCATATTGCTGTTACCTATTTTATCATTGTACAGGTACAACAGTACATTATATTAGCTGTAACTTGCATGAATGTTTTCAGTTTACATGCTTAAGATATGCTTTATTTAGTAGAAAGGACATACTGGCCAAGTACTTTCTGTCATAAGACAGGCAAAGTCCAAATCAGTGTTGGTGGTTAGTATTCTGACTTCTCATATAGACAACTCAGAATCCTGCAAGCGCCTTTCCAAGCCTTGAGTTTGCCTTTTCTCAGTACACGTGAGGAGAGGGTGGTCTTTCTACTATTGCTTGGAGTCAAATCATGGTAATAAATGCACGTTTGGGGCAGTGAGGCCCAGTAACAGACTGTTTTGACATTGGGATTTTTTTAATGATTGTGCATGGGGGTACTTTAGCAAGGGTGGAGGGGACAGTTGTGGAGCATTTTGTGTTCTGGTGTTGGTGGCAGTAGAGAGGTGGCTGGCCAGTGGGCCTCCACCCTGGTGCTGCAGTCTGTACCAGGTATGGACAGGATCAAGGCCGTACAGAGAGTATTACACATCTGTATAACTTCAGCTCCTGACTGGAATCCAGGAACACTGCATGTGATCATAGAATATACTGTTAATCTTAACTAATGGTTTCCATTAAATGGTTAAGTAGCCTGAAAAGTCATGTATATTGTGTCTGTGGAAATAATCTCTGAAGGATCATTAGCATTGCAATTGAGGCAAGTCATTGTGATTCTTGCTGTCTTACAGTCATCATTACTGCCCTATATAAAACGTGGGGCCCAACGATCAAACTATAACCTGAACAAGCCTGACTGTGAGCAGTTGTTGGCTTATGTTTTGGAACTGGAAGAAAACATGTTTTCTTCTGTTCTGTTTTCAAATGGCTGTATAGTTTTGGGCCTCTCACTACAAGAAGGACATTGACGTGCTGGAGTGTGTCCAAAGAAGGGCAATGGAGCTGGTGAAGGGACTAGAGAACAAGTCTTGGAAGGAGCGACTGAGGGAACTGGGGTTGTTCAGTCTAGAGAAAAGGAGGCTCAGGGGAGACCTTATTGCTTTCTACAGCTGCCTGAAGGAGGTTGTAGCATGGTGGGGATTGGTCTCTTCTCCTAAGTAACAAGCAATAGAACGGCCTCAAGTTGCACCAGGTGTTTAGGTACAATTAGATGTTTAGGTTGGATATTAGGAAAAATTTCTTCACCGAAAGGGTTGTCAAGCATTGGAACAGGCTGCCCAGGAAAGCAGTTGAGTCACCATCCCTGGACGTGTTTAGAAGACATGTAGATGTAGTGCTTAAGGACATGGTTTATCAGTGAACTTGGCAGTATTAGGTTAGTGGTTGGACTCAATGATATTAAAGGTCTTTTCCAACTTAAATTATTCTATGATTCTATAGCCATTTATATGGTATGATTTCAGTTTAGGCTAAAATCTGCTATAGAAATCTACTCCTGTGCGAGCTTAGCAGAGGGCTGTACTCTGCAGTAGCAGGCAAAAGCAATGCTCAGGACAGCAGGTGGAACTTGTGCTCTCACATCTCATGTAGCCTGCCATGCTGCTGTAGGGTACATGTGTTCATGTTTACCCCAGACTGTATAGTCCATGGTTCTGAAGTGTCCCAAGTGCCAGGTGCCTCTCAGGCAAAATACGTTGTTTGCCTCTGCCTCACTGTGTGTGTCTTCAGATGCTAAAATTCAGTGTATGTTTTGTGCCAGCACAATACAATTATGTGTGAAAGATGAAGGATGGTGCTTCATTCAGATGTTCCCTATTGCTACAAGGCTCAATATTTTGTATTATATTTGGGCTACTTTTTTTTTCTTTAATTAACATAAATTTTTGGAGAAATTGACTTGTAAAGAATACTGTAACATTTATATTAGGAATAAATCTGATAATAGAATGCATGAACTCACATATTGAATTAACTGAGAGTCTTTTAGCTGACTGACTTTGTGCATAGCATATGTGCAGGTATGTTGCATGAGCTGATATACCAAATCTTGCTTTCAATTATTGCATAATTGATAAAATCCGTTAAGAGAAGGAGAAACAGATTGTCATTTAGCCATGTCCCAACTTTCTGGTACATCATGTTTGCCAAGTGGAATGCTAGACATTGTACTGTATAGAGCAGATCTCTCTCAGCTCTTTCATTAAGTCTGAGCATGACTGAGGGCAGCAATGTCTTTCAGCAGTGTGAAGCCCAAATTCTGCTATGGACAGCAAATGAAGTGAGGGGAGACAGTACCTTGAGGGCGTGGCCACAGAACCCATGGATTTCTCTTTCTCTGCTGAGCACTTACAGATTGGTTATATCTATTTTCTGTGTTAGTCCTTCAGCAAACACAGACTGTAGTTGGAATGATCAAAAAGGTACTTTGGATTAAATATGCTGAACGACTTTCAGTCACAGGCATAAAACACAAGGACTTGAGATCATCTTCTGTCATCCCTTGAAGGCTGAGTAGCCCTAGTAATTCAGTACACTGCAGAGTTTGTCTTCCTTCTGTCAATCGTGTGATGTGCAGGCATGGAAATAAAAATAATTTTTTCTATTTGTTAGCATATTCATGAAAGCTCTTTGCTAATCAGAAAAGTAATGTTAAGATTAAAACCATTGCTGTGCTTAGACTTACATTGTAGACAGCTAAGGGTTCACTAGCATCCAGGAAGTACATGAGTGGAACCTCGCTGGATCTCAGAACTGTAAATTATAAAAGAGCTAAGGCAGCCATTAAGGTTTACAAAGGTATGTAGCAAGGCACCAGGCACTATCTACTACTTTGACATGTACAGCTTCCAAAAATCCTAGACTAAACTGGAGAGTTTATTTAATCCTCATCAGACTATACAGGGCCTGGGGATTTATTAATAATTAAGCGCACAAATTTGTCCTTTGGTCTCACATTCACTTGACAGTTCTGGGTTATTTATGCATATCCCTTACAAACACAGTAATGGTGGGCAGATGTTTTGCAGAGCTTTAACTTAGCCAGCTACCACAGCAGCCGCTGATCTGAGAATACAGGGAGGTTCACAAATCTTCCATGACTCCAGATGGGGTGGACATTTCAGAGCTGTTAGCTCATTTACTAAAGAGAATGGATCAGCCTTTCTGTAAGATACCAAACTTTCAGCTCTCATGACTCTTACTGATATGAAACTACAGCATTTTTAATCTTTACCCTAACATAAATTTTAAAAAAAATGCAATAAAACCTGACAATGTAGTGATACTACATCACAGTACAACCTTCAAACTGCTGTTACGGAAGACGTATACTTGAACAACAGAAGGCGAGAGGGTGGACTTAACTACGCCAGTTTGATTTCTGCTTAGCTTCCCTTCCAAAGCCAGCTGCGCTTCTCTATTCCTGTGTCAGCCTTAACAGTCCCCTTCTGTAATCACCATTTACAGTAGTCAGAAGAAAAAGCTCTTCTTTTGTCAACACCTTTACACACACTGATAATTTCTGCCATATATCTTCAGAATTCTGCCACCTGCACATCCTGTAGGATTGTCAGCTACAACCATGGAGGCATGTGGACAGGTATTAGTTGTAATATAAGGTATCTTGTTTGCTTTCCTTAGGTAATGAACTGAATATGAAAAGTCACAAAATAAGCCTGATGCAGAAAACAGAAATCCTCATGGATTTTACTGAATTATGTATAAAAACCCTATAACAAGTGGTTCCTTGGTGGAAGTTGTAAAGACATTTTTATATCCTTTTTTTTGGTTTGCTATTCCCTGATCTCATTATCACAAAAATGTAACACTCTCTTCCCCCTGTCTCCTCCCCTTGTCACAGGTGCTGTTCAGTCAAACGGACAGATTCCCCAAATTGTTCGTCGTTCCAGTGTAGAACTTCCAGAAACTCAGAAGAAAGTAGGTCCATCAGAGATACAGGTCAGCAGTTACTATCAGTGCTCTAGTTAAATGTCATCTGTAAACTGGTTCTTCAAGTTTGTTTTAATTCACCCACTGTCTTCCCCTCTCAAGTGCCAGTGTAGTGTTGGAGAAGTGTTTGGCTCCTGGGCAGAGTGGCTGGTTCCTTGCTGCCCCTCCTCATGCTCTACACACTGCAAACAGCGTGCTGGTTGCACAGAAGCAAGGAGCCACTGACGGGAGGCGAAGGAACAGCCATCCACCACTTCTGTTCTTCAGAACAAATAGCCATGAGTTCATGCAGCAGGAATAGGAGCGTGCCTGCTGGGACAGACACAATGAATCTTGGTGCCATTGTCTGTCTCGGCCAGGAAACAGGTGGTGCCTCACTTACACAAAGGATGCAGTAGTGTTTTCAGCAGGGAACACTGCCCAGCTGAAGATGAGTGTGTAACAAGAAAGTGTGAAGAAGTAAGGAAAAACATTACATGTTTTCATTACGTTCTAAATGCATTCCTGGGTTAAGCTCCAAATTTTGTCTACTTGCAGCATCTCTGGCCATAAAAATATCAATAGGGTACAATATGAGGACTTCAGAAACATAGTACAAAAAAACCCCAACCCTGCCTTTGTTTGTAGTTCATTATTCAACCCCTCAGTCATGCATAAGGCGCACAGGACAAGTGAAATGAAATTCCTAGGATTTTTCTGTCACCTGCATGATGTGTCTTACTATGCGTCTTACTTCTGTCTTTGAGTTCCTCCTTTAAAAACATCCGTTTCTCTGTTCTGAACCTCACTTCCTCTGGAATAGATCACATTCTCAGAACTCAGCTGGTGGTTCCCTCCTCCTATATCTCGTTTACTTCCATCGTGGTAGGCAGGGAGAGCGAGGAAGAGAAGGCAGGCACGGGATACTTGGCTGATGCTGGACTTAGTACTGCTGACTGCAGGGCTGCAGAGCACTTTTCTCTAGCAGAAGCAAACGTTGCTGCCTTCATCTCACAGCTTCTACAAGCCTGAAACAAAGGATCAAGCTGAAGTCTTTCAGGCTGCACTGTGCTACAGTGAGAGCACTAAGCTAGCTCCATCCAAGCTGATAAATTAGCATAACTAGAAATGAGTGTGTTACAGAGGTTTGTTTTCAGCACAGGAGGCTTCTCCACAGCTTTAGAAGAATAGATCACATGCTTATGTAGTAACCACCAACAGCTACTTGTTGCTACCTGAAAAAAAAAAAAAAAAAAAAGAAGAGCAGATTATACTCAGATATCACCACATGGGCTGTATCTGTCTTCAGAATGTCAACTAGCAAACACAGTTTAAAAGAAAAGCCACCTAAAAATTTGTCAAGATAAACATCTCCATAATGAACTGATATCCTACATTTTATCTTTCTTATCTTGTACAATGGATACTTTGATTCATTTTTCTTTGAGAAAAGTTGTCAGAGGGCTTGAATGTCTGCTGACCTTGCAAACATGGCTAGAACTTAGTGGCTTGACAGACCTGTTTGTCACACTATTGATTCAAAAGTGGCGGCAGCCTCCGCATGTGCCTTGCCCAGCAGGCAGAAGACACCCTTGCCCAGGCTTGCTGGTGGCCTTTGCCAGGGCACTGGTGGAGTATCTTTCCCCTGCTGTGCACTGCACAGAATCACGACAAGCGCCTCTCTTCAGAGCTTTGCAGTGCTCTCCCTCCTGCACAGAGGGGTGAGTGCTGGGAAATCCAGTGGAGATATAAACTTCAAATCCCCAAATCTCTCCACCTGCTTCCCGGTTCGCTGCTGTTGTGTCTAATGCGTTTTGGCAGAGGTAGGTGACCACATTATTTTAGCTGTATCCAGACATCCATCAGTCCCAGCTAGAATGGGAGATGGAGATAGAATGGCAGTGACAGCCAAAACAACATCTGTTCTCAAATCTTGACCAGTAATTTTGGATGTAAAAATACAGCGCAGATTTCTTCTTAAAGTCTTCATGTTCTCAGGGAATGAACAGCAGAGTGGAACATAAAGAAAGTATCGTTATATGACTTACTAACTGCAATTCTTTGAAATTTTAAAAGCACTCAGTTTGAGGACAGCACTCGAAGAAGCGCTATGAATACTGTCAATATGGAGGTTTCCACTGTCAAAGCTCTGTGGAGCGCTACAAAAGAAAACAAAATACTATTTGTACTCTTCACAGCAAATGTACTCTGCTTCAGTTCGCTGTCTGGCTACTGCACTATCCTCATATATTTCCACATCTTTTCACTGTTCTTAGGCAGTGGCATTGGTTTACATGTGCACTGACTGTCGTGTCCTCTTATTCCTTCTGTTTATCAAAGGCTAAATCAAATAACATCACTGTGCCTGGCCTGGCACAGTCAGTGATGAGACCACAGAGCAAGAGGAACTCACTGCAGCCTCCTCCTCCACCTGAAAGGCGGTCATCTGCTATTTCTGCTTCACCAATTCTACCCTCCAAAGTCAAACGAGACAGCGGTATTTTCCTAACAGATCCAGACAGCTTTCCAACACCACCACCTACGTTGAAGATTGATTTTCCACCACCACCATCTGATTTCTATGAACCTCCTCCTGATTTTGTGCCTCCACCACCACCAGCCTCCAGCAGTGGTAACGGAGACCTGCCGTTACCCCCTCCACCTCCACCTCCACCTATCTCCAGTAAGCTACCACCTCCGACAAAGAAACCTGTGCCACTTCCTCCAAAAAGGCTAGAAAACACAGGACAAGCTGGAGAGCCACAGTCAGCTGGACCACCTCTGACTGGGGGTGGAGGCAGGCAAGCAGATTTCATGTCTGACCTAATGAAGGCTCTTGAGAAGAAAAGGGGCAGCAGCTCCTGAAATCTGGGAGCAGGTGGACTTCAAGCCATAGCTGGTTTTGTGAGGCATCATGGAAGGCTGGGCTGGACTAGGCTTCTCCCAGAGGAATTCTCTTTCAGTTTCTCCTGGGGTTCTCAAGAAGTGGGGTGCCCTCTGTCCCCCACATTGTCCCTATAACCTGCTCCTTCCTCCCCACTCCACCCCTCTGCCATTAACTACCATTCCAGTATCAGGCCAAGGTGAGAATTGACTGCAGTCTTGCTTCACTCCATCAGGACAGCCAGGGATGGTGGAGCAGCACTTGTAGAGCCGGTCTGCGAGTGATATGCATCTTCTTCTGTGGCTGCTCCTCTGGAGCTAAAGGAAAAAAATACAGCAATACTCTCATGTGATTTTGAGAAGTTGGAAGTTCCCTTTTCACAGAATTCCCCTTAAAGGTTCTTTAGCAGAAAACCCCCAATTGTGTTTTTTTTTTTTCCATAAGAAGACCCCAGGTTTTTTTCAGAAATAGACTGTGTCAAAAAGTAAAACTGCAGCTCGATTATTCTGAGGTGCAAGGCAGGACCAGGGCCATTTCCAGACACTCCTGCTTCCATAAGCAACGCCACTCATACCTGTCAGCACTCACAGCTGCTGCCTTGAAATCTTGTTTATTTGGTTAATCTTGGGCAAAGAAAAATTTTTATTTCAAGGTCTTGTATGCTTCCTTTGGTAAGCAGGGAATTTTTTTTCCTGTTGGTTGTCTTCAAACTGTACCTAGAAATAAGCCTGTTTTCTGAAAGACTTTGTAATCATCTTGTACCTGATATTAATGTCTCCTCCTACATTTTTTTCATTTGATCTCCCATTTTAATTCTCCGTTGTTCATTTAGGCAGCATTCAATATTAATTCACAAATAAAAATAGCTTCTATTTTATATCTGCACAAAGTGTCATAGTTAATGAACAGGCACTTCACTGGCAATTGGTACCACTTGAAATATTTTAAAGAGTTTTTGCCTATACCTCCTAGTCTTTAGTTTTATTTCTTCCAGTCTTTGCCTCTTCTCATGCACATAATCTTCCAAGATATCATAAATAATGTATTTCTGTGTTTTGCAACACAAAAAGCATAAAAAGCAAAGTGTGCGGTCTAAATAAATAAATAAATACATGACAGCAGCTGACAGAGCAGTGGGTAAGGGCGCTGCTGTCTGTCATAATGGAGTGCTAGGTCCAGAAGTGGTGGTGGGAGGCAAGGGAATGGCAAGCTGGTGGCAGTGCCGTGGGGCTTTGGGTCATCTCTAGTCTTACTTGGTTTAAGGTTGGTTTGTCAGTATCTATGTCCTTGTGAAACAGCTTCGCAGAAACACGAAGGCTATAACCACCTCATTATAAAGTGCCTTTCCTTTTGAAATTACTAGCTTTTTTCTAAAAATAAAAATGTTACGCCGTTGCCATTATGAACTACATGCATTTCTTCCTGCCACTGAAACGATTTTGCATTAAACAGAGCGGTAAAGCCCACAGCCGTGTCATCTCTGCTGCAAGAAGCGCCTGCTTGAGGCACACCAATAAATGCATCTGTACATAGGCAAAGGTGGCTGTGGTTAATATTTCTCCCTGGCTTTGAACTTAAAAAAAAAGTTAAAGCATTTAATTACAAGTTGGAGCAATGCAAGGCAAAACACGCCTGTCTCAGCACCAGGAGGAGCGGGCAAGACCTGGTCAAAGCGGCAGGAGTGAAAGGACAGGCTTTTGGAAGGAGCCGGCATAGAGGGTGCTGATGGGCACACGAGGAACTTGGGGGTGCCCAGAAGGTGTTTCAGAACAGGGATGCTTCAGCCGGGGAAGTGCCAGATGAGTCACTAAAAAACGTTTGTGACGTTCTGCAACTTAAATCTGTTTTCAATTGGGAGAAGCTGAAGCTAAGGATGTTTCTTCCTGCTGTCACCGTGCCCATCCAGTTACTCAGGTATAGCCATGGACAGCTACTCCTCGTTTGCTCCTTCCTTCCTTTGGCTTGTCAGCAGTGTAAGCATTGGAAGAGTAAGTAAAGCTTACATCAGGGATATGGGGATGGGGCTGTGTCTTACGAGCGCTGCTAACTGTTCCTTTGCTCTGCGGCCTATGGTTGAGGAGCCAGCATTGCTAGGAAGATGCTACAGCTTGTACATCTGTGTCTCTACTGCTAAATGAGGATGAGGACGCAAGTTTGAGTGCTGGCCTGGTGCTCACCCATACTGCCCAGGTTGGCCTAAGCACAGTCCCAGGCCCAATTCAAAGAACTGCCCAAGTCAGGCACCATTCCCAGAAGACAGCATAGACAAGTCCACAGCAGGTTTCACTCCTTGTACAGAGATCCCTTGTGGCATGGATATGGCCGGTTAGGGTGGGCCAACGGACTAGTTCCTGGCCCTCTTACTTACCAATATAGACAGAGCCCATGCAGCTCTTACTGGTCTTCTTGCTCCCTAGCTTCCACTGAACTGAGCAAAAAGCTCTCACCAAGAGAACTGTGTTCACCACTAACAGAGTTTTGAATTGACATGCTAGAACATTCAAAGGTATCTCTCATCTGCAAACAGCCAAGCTGACAATGCTCTTGATAGCAGTGCACAGCTTAAAGCTTAGTACAAGCTTTAGTTCCAAGTGCAGGATAAGAAATACTAAGTAGCTAAAAGTAGGAGCGCTAAAACTACAGGTTAATAAAAGAAAGGATTATGTTTCCCCGTTGGTTTCCGTACGTCACTGAGGTAAGCGTTACGCAGACTCACTGAATGCTAAAGGCTGAGTGTCATTTGCTGACGAGGTATTAGGAGTGCACATCTTCAACGTGCTGAGGTGCCAACAGCTGTCAGCTATCCAACTATTTTTAAATCAAATGAATTTTCTTCTATGAAATATACACCCAGCATCAAAATAAAGTAGAACACATCCTTAGGAAAATGTTGCACAATAAGCAGGCTTCTCTGAATTCACAGAGCACTAAGACTTCTACACGGCTTTCCTACCATTCACTCTTCTCAGCAGAACACTCAGCCTCCTGCCCTATTTCCTCCCTTCTCTTTTGTTACAGCACAATAAACTCAATTTTATACATTTTACATCTGCAGTCAATCATAACTCATGCACTTAATCTCACACAAAAGTTGAGCTTTCTTTGAAACAAAAAGAATCAAAGCCTACAGAAAACTCCAGAAATCAATTAAAATGCTGTGATGATTCTATCAACTATTTTGTGTATGTACATGGTTGCATTGAATTTCTGAAATGTAAGCATTCAAACTCTCCATTCAAAGAGCAGAGATACCATCTTAATGATACACAATTATCTGGCTTTATTTGCTACAAAAAGATGCTGCAAAATACAAAAAGATCTTCCTTTCCAAGACTGTAAATCAAAGCATTTGTGAAAAATAGATATTAGTCCTTCCACCTCTGTCTAACCTATTGCCGTTTGAAATTGATTTATTCTGGTAGCTTGCGGCAGTGCCTATGTCACTAGAGTACAGTAGTTAGACTGAAAAGCTCTGAAATTGCAGCATGTTATTTTTAACCTTTCTCCATACCTCAGATGGAAGCAGTCTCAGCACCTGTCGTCTTCTTTGGGCTCTCACATCACTCATACAGAAGAAGGACCTACTTCAAGTGACCACTTTTCCATCAGTCCTTAGGATTATAAAGGTTAGAGTCATGTGGAAGAGTCCGCATGTGAGGGATCAACTCTGCTGTCCCTCACAACTGCCCTCTGACACAGGAAGGGGATGACGGTACAAAAAAACACCTGTTAGATAACCAGCCACAGTATTTCTGTTCACCCATCTGCTCGTGCATTACTGGCTGTGCTTATGTACCATGAAGGAAGAGGCAGCTCAGGAACCACAGGTGGAAGGCATGTGTTCTCATGAAACACAGTATTAATGCTTTCATTGCGATAATAAACCATAATGATTAAAACCTAGAAGTGGAAGGGGAGGTGGTACAAAATGCTGAGCATGAATGTGGGCCCATTTCACTGGAAAGAAAGTAGGGAAAAAAAAAGTAGAACCTTAACTAGATCATGTGGCAAAACTAGAGAACAGAACTGTTGTTTATGGTTTATCACTGACAGACTCACAGGAAACACGCGTGTTCCGTTTGAGGGAGACGTGCAGAACAGAAGAGATTCAGTATCGTTAAGACAAATTATTGTGGAACAGTCTAAGGCAGTTTGATTGCCATTAACAGTCGGTAGTGCTATGAAGTCAAAAGAGTTACAAAAAACAGGAGATGTAAACTGCTTGGTAAAACCAGGGGAAAAAAACCTGAGATCTGCTTTCACGTAAATCAAGGAAAGAGGACATGACAGAATCCATGAGTGAACTCCTGGAGAAGTAGCTGACCTGTGCCCTGCAGCCAGAGGAATATGTGAAACCAGTCCTCAGGACTTGCTTCATTCTTCCAGATGTTTTTCAAGAACCTGAGAAAAGCCTCACCGTGAAGCACAGTGGGGAGTACTTCAAACAACACCACTGCTTGTAAAACAGCTCCTATTTGGGATGTTCTGCTTTTGTATCGTGATGCTGGAGGTGGTTCTTCACCTGTGATTATGGGTGAAGCAGAGGTCCACTTGCCACTGCTACTAAGATTTAACATTTATAAAACACTTGGAAGAAAAAACTATAAAAATGCTTTGTATTTATGAAGTTATTCCACGAGGTAAAGATGTACAGGAGCTGTGTTTGGCCCCCACACAAAAGAAATTTAACGGACATTTGCTTCAACATAAAAGAGAGGGCTTTCCTTTCCCTAACTGGAATCCGGCGTCCAGGCTGCAGTGCTGCTGTATTCATCCTATGGGCACAAATACGTTCAGCTTCAAATCATCACTGATTTGCGGTGTAACTCGCTCCACTGCAGGCAGCAACGCTGACATTCACACATTTCATCACAACATGCTATTTTGCTTGTAATTCTCTGAGAAAAGACATCAACGCCAGTGTTTCCATAGGTTGGGGATGCAGCCTGCTGCTGAAGGGCTTCTAGAGACACCTCGCAGCAGCCCACTCCCCTTACCTCAAACACTAACCCAGTGGCTGCAGAACAGCACGCACTTGCTACCTGCACAAGGAATACTAACCCAGGCTGAACTTGGGTAAGTTGCTTCAACCTCAGACAGGACTTCCAGGAAACGGTATTTAAGTATCTGCATTGTTCCTTACGTTACGATAGTGCTGTTTACATCTGAACAAGTGTACCTGTATTTGAAGAGCTGTATATCTAAAGGGAAACTATCCTGAATAATTGTGGTGATTATAGTTAAGGCATTCAAATATTTTTTTTAGTCACTGAAAGACTTCAAATAATAGAAAGTTTTTTCCACACCAATTGTACTTCTAGAAATAGATTTGTGAAATGGTAATTATACCACTTCATAGCCTCTATTTCAGAATCAAGAAATTTGGAGATTCTACAACAATCTATTTTGGATTTGGGAAGAGACAAGGTAACATCAAGAAGTAACAAAGGTCCAAAACAAGTGATTTTTGCTGTAAATTTTCTAACATAACATTGGACCTGATTGCTTATGTATTAATTTTGGCTTAATTATACACTAAGGTTTGCGATGTGGAATTGGGAGCATTAAACAAGGTTAAATAACAAGACCCAGCACCCAAAGACTAGTCTTTCTCTGTTACTCAAAGGACTTCTACATAACCGCTTTCGTTGAATTTTAAATACTTTCCTGGCAAGATTTTTGTCCTCTGTTACAGCATCAGGTGGCTGGATACAAAAGGTACACTGACCTGACTACACGTGCAGTGAGATACTTCCAAGAAAGTCCTTTTCCATGTCAAACCAGTGAAAAATTCCTGAGGCATTATATCCATGCACCAACAATCTTTCTGCTACTATCAAAAGATACATTTTCAAAGGCAGTGGGCCAGGCTTGATAGGCACCAGTCATACGCAAAGACATCAACATTTGTTTTGAGGCAAGTCACTCCCAAGACAAACATCTTTGCTCACTATTTAACTGAATTTCCTTTAAATCTTTGTTGGCGGTTTAATGAGACAAAACAAAGTCAAAAAGAGAAAAGGTGGCAAGGTCTAAGTGTAAAACAATCGATCCTCTTGTTCCAACCCTGTAGAAGACTTCAGAACATTTACGTCTTCAGAATAAAATTATATTTGAACAGTGTGTAACAGCAAGGAGAACATTCATCAAAATGAATGTTAATGAATGTTAACTGTGTCGTTAAAACTAGCTTAGATGGATTTTAAACTGACCAACCATTAAGTTATTGAGACCCACCTGATCAGCCATGAACTCTGGGAGGTTAAGTGTGACAGTCTGGTAGAACTAAAATATTGGGGCTCAAATTAATGCCCCACTGAGTATGAAGGGCAGAGTTATAAATGCCAATATAAGTTGCTGATGCAACTATACACAGTGGTCTGTTTCTTTAATCTTTAGACTGCATAAAGTTGGTCAAGCCCTTGTCTTGCCTAGCAGGGTAGCAGATTCCAGTCCACAAAGTCTAAGGGAGAGAGGCTCCTGTGGCTTGATCCATTAATCCTG
Source organism: Eurystomus gularis (assembly GCA_013400335.1). NCBI lineage: Eukaryota > Metazoa > Chordata > Aves > Coraciiformes > Coraciidae > Eurystomus > Eurystomus gularis. The sequence goes on from VZZY01019139.1 coordinate 114,871, forward strand.
TTTAAAGGCCTGAGCTTCAGCCTTGATCATTCGTCTTGGTTGTTCACATTCCTCTCAGGATGAACAGCTGACTTTAAGGTCCTTGGCCCAAGCTGGCGGGCGCAGGGAGTAGCCCGCCTTCTCTGCAGCCTGCTGCCGCTGGAAGGGATGCTGTAAAATCTGCTGCAGGAGGTGGACCTGGAAGTAATGAAAGTCAGCAAGTTTTTACACAAGATGTTCTCCTGCAAACAAGAAAAGTCTCTGCCACTACATATTATGCACCCTTCTGGCTCCAGAAACTATTCCTTGAGTTGCTTACTATTTTTAGTACTACTATTAACATAGTCACTACTGTTTATAATTAATAGTATTTATACTTTTGTTAATATTTTTAATAGTAATTGATATTAGACAGTACAGTGTTGGTCAAAGTGTAATATAGTTCAAAGTGTAAATGCAACAGCTCTTTCATTAACAATTATACCAATTATTAACAAATATGTCAAGAAAGAAGGAAACAATTTTACCTCTGAGAAATCGTTCAAATTAGCTTTTTGCACTGCTGACTCTGCCATCCAGTTCCTAAGTATGTATCTAGGATTAACATCTGAAACCAGAATTAAATCATGTTAAATTTAGTTAGATGTATTCAACAGAAGCAAAACACAGTCATTGAAACATGTCACTGAAATCTTCAAGAAGGTTTAATTTGCAGATCGAGAAAAAAAATGCATAAAAAGTAAAAGGAATTAATCAATCTATTTTTGTGAGCTGCTAAAAGGATGTTTTTTAACCTTGCACAATCAGTAATGCCAAAGTGCCGAGCAGAAATTGGAATGGTACAGAGCATCGCATTGATGCAGAAAGGATTTCCTGTCACCAACACCAGTGGACTTTTCAAACGTGGTTAGTTTACCATGGCCGGGGTTCCTGCTACATTGTGGGAAAGCCTGTCTCAGTACTGTCAGTACATCCCCGGAGATCATTAAAATGAATACTATGTTGTTTAATGTAAAAGGAAATTATTGAGATATTCACTAAAGTGCATGTACTTGGATATTCCTTCTTCCATATCAGATATCAAAAGTTTAGCCATAAAAGCCTTTAATGTTGGATTTCAGCTGGATTTTTTAGAAACTACTTTTTCCATTTTGTCATTCCTTTTGGTTTCCTGGGAGGGGGTGGTCCACAGCTTTCTGCACAACTGTCTGCTGTACCCTCCTGGAAACACCCATGAGAGCTGCATGGCTGCGCTGGCATGTTCCAGGCTGATTGTACCTAATTAGTGGAAGGGAGATTGTAAGGACATTGAAAATTAAATTGCCAAATTAGTAGCCCAGGCTGCATCTTGCAGGATAGCAGCTAACAACTCATAAAAGGAGTTCTGTCCAACTGCATGCCAAGGACAATGCTCCTAAGCACACACGGCTTTTACGATAAATTTTTTAGCAGGTAACATCAACACAACTCTTATTTAATTGCTCTGCAATTAAAGCCTACGATTCTGCTTCAGAAAGTTTTGCCCTTAATTAATGATCAAAACAATGTTACAAATTCATTTGTAACAAACATTTAAAGCTTGCATTTTGAGCCTTAATTTGGTGTCGGTCTGAATATTTCCCCAAATTTAGTAGCTGATTATTACCTGAAGAGATAATCAGTGATACCAGAGGCATTATCACCCATGGACTTGAAACCAAAAGTCTGTGATTTATGGACATACACAAACTTCATCTGTTCCTTCCCTTTCCACTGATGTCCCAGTAGGTTTTAGATTAATAAATGTTAGTTCAAACTTCACATTTTATATAATAGATTTCTTTCCCAAAAAATCCATGTACCTTTATAAAATATTCTTTTACAGCATCAAAATCACCATCCCAAAATTCCCTCTACTCAATTCCTCCTAATCAATTAGTTATGATGTTATTTTCTTTAAAAGCAAATTATATATATATATAAGGGGATGATCAGAAGCAATGCTTTAATCTACTTCCATTTCCCAATTCACTCTGTTCTTGCATCTCCTCGTACTGCTTCTTCGGCTTGCAAACATAACTTGTTTACCCTGCCTGACTACCGAGACAATTGATGGCTTTGAGCAGAGCTATGGCTGGCTCCTCCTGAGGTTCTGTGGTCAGACAACTGCAGGATTTTATTCATATTTAATAACTCCCCATACAGAATTGGTGCCTCGCACAGTGAACACACTTCTCTGTAATAAGCACTGCTCCTGAAAAGCACCATTTAACCAGCTAACAAACGACAGTTTACTGAAGCTATGTAATCAGTGAAACAACGCTTGCATGATTATTTTATGTATCACAATACAATCACATTCTTTATGTTTGGAACTGAATGATAGCCAGTTTAGGCCACAAGATTTGACCTACAGCAGCATTACACAAAGGGTCTTTATGTTACTCAGAGATGGACACAAAAAGAAATCACTCTGTGCTCCAAGTGCTGAACTCTGACCACTCATGTCCCTGACAGAAGAGAGAAGGTGAAGCTCCCTTACAAAATCAGAACGTGGGCTGAAACCAGAAGCATCTCAGGTGGCACTGCCACTCCCTCCCTTATAAAAGCTGCCCAAGTAATAGGACAAGTTTCCAGCACAACGTCCAGGTTCTGACTTCCACGAGAAGGAAGACTGAGATGCAATCCATCCAGATACAGACTAAACAAAGGCCAATAAAAATGACTGGAAATTTGGAACCCTGATAACCTCTACGTAGTTGTAACACACCCTGCCCTAACTGCTGAAAAAATAGTGTTTTCCCACTAGGCAAAGTAATTTGCTCCGGCCAAGTGTTGATTTCATCCAGTACCTGGGCTTTCAGTAGTAAAATGTGAGAGCAATATAACAAGAATATTTTAAAGGTGGAGAAGTTATCATATGACTCACACAAAAAATGGTAATTCACATTAAAACCATGACTCATATTAGCAGAATATTTGTCCCAGAAATACATTCTTAACAATTGCAAATTGACAAGTTTCACAGTGGTGTTAAAAATATCTGTAATATATCTGTAATTACCACAGCTGACAAGATAATTATGACAGAATAAGACAAGCCAAATAAGAAAAGGACAAAGCAGAAGAAATTTTGTGCCCTGATGAGCATTTTGTGATCTGGTCTACGTTTTTTTTACATGTTTCTTTTATAAAGAAATACAACAATAGACTTGTATGGGGATCTGGATCGACTGCTGAGGAACTATGTTTAGGCAGTACAAGATAAAGTGCTGCTAAGGACTAAAAACTAAAAAAATAAAGATAATAAGTGATCAACTTGAAATGCTTCAAGATAACATACTTTGAGGTATTTTACTAGACGTACTAATGATGAGGGAAAGGTGATGAATGATGTGGTGATAATGGCAATATATTCAAGGTCAGTCAATACTAAAGACAGGAATAAGAAATTTAGTGTGACTTAGCAACCTGTGTAAAAATCTAGAGAGCCCTGACTGTCTTTAACATAAAATGCTGGGTAAAATGCACAGTCGACCGAGTCGCGCCAGATTTCTTCTGCAAATTGTACTGACAAGGGACAGCTGTTACAAGCAAATACTTAACAATTTTAAGAGACACAAAGTGCATCTAAGAGATCTATTTAAATGGAAAAGAGACCAACAGTAAGAAACTTCAGTCACGCTGTAATATGGAAAGTCTAGCAAAAATGTAACAACATTTGTTTATTTTTAAAGGAAAATTAGATTTTAAATAATAACAAATTAACATCAGTAGTCTGTTAGGAATATTTGCTTGCTCTTCCGTATGAATACACTGTGATGATGGGTCAGAGTCCCACAGCTGGAACTTCTTAACCCCTACAAAATACAAAGAATAAACCAAATATTTATTCTTGGTAACTGTTTTCATATTAACTTTCTAAAACTGCATGTAAGAAGTGTTCTTAAAAAGGGATGGAGCCTTGGTTAGAAAGTGTGGATGCCCACATGAAGGTCCATGTGATGATCATTTGTGCCCTGTGTAGTTTTCACTATCCTATTACTGCAACTCTGCTATCTCCTGCCATTTTCCTACTAAATCAATAAAGCTTTTGAAGAAAGTGGTCAATTAATATCTAACAAAAGACCCCAGCCATTTCTGTTAGAAATGAGAATAAAACACCCTGCAGAGCACAGGAACACTGTAGCATATAATACCTCATACAGAATTTGATCAGGTCCTCCATTTCCTTCACTCCCTTTTGTCCAGAGATTTTCAGTTGCTCATTGTCTTCTACAGACAAATTTCAGAAATTTACCCCAGTTCATTGCAGATGCAAAAAAATCTCTCCCTGAATAATTCTTAGAATTTCATATCCACCGTTTCTGCTGTGACAGCTGAAGGCAGTATGTGTACTGTTTTGTATTTAGAGTAACTTCGAGAACTGAAGTACCTTCCTTTCATGACTAGATAGTTCCTTCACAAGTAAGGAGTTTTTTCCTCCAGATGCAGGAAAAAAAAGGGTGCCTTTCAGAAACCTGAATTCTTTGTAACACGTAGAAAGGATTTGGACATATTTGAACACTCAGACAAATCTTAGCCTACTGAGCCAGTACAGGATGCCTCCCAGAATCTTTCCTGATGTTATCAAGGATTCCTCACTGGAGAGGAACAATGTTCTCCTGAGCAATGCCAAGTGACACGTTCACAGACTTGCTAAGGGAAGGAAGTACAGATCAAGGAAAAGATGTTGCTTGCACTCAGGAAAAGCAGATACAACAGAAGAGGAAAGGCATCTCTTACAGGGAAATCAAATTCTAGGGGCCCTTGCAGGGAGCACCCTACTTTGCAATGAAGAGTTACAACTTGGGGAGCAGCTAGAGCACATCCACCATGTCAAGACACTAAGGTGAAGCCTCACTTGAGACCTGACAAATACAGACAACCATGTTCCCATGGGCCAGTAATTCTTCCAATTCTTAAAGGAAATCAAAGGAAAAAAATACTCATCAAGTCCACAAGCACCAAAGCATAGACCAAGCTGGAGGCCTGGCATCTCCTGAGCCCCCAGATGGAAACTGTAAAAAAAAGAGTTAAAAAAAAACAAAAAAAAACAAAGAGAGAGAGAAAATAAATACAAAAAGGTAAATAACAACTAAGGGCAAGAAAAATAAACAAGTAGGTGAATGAGGATTTGAGCCACAGTGAATGTACAGTCTGAGAAGATTTGCAGCAGTGTAATGAGAGTTTTTCCTCTTCAGAAAAACAGTATCTTTTCGTTCTCCTCAAAAGGAAAAGTAACTAACACTGAAGAAAGCACTGAAAATAGGTAGCTGCCATCTCCAAGCATATAAACTCCTTTGGATTGTTTTACTCACTTGTCATTCTTGTTCTTCTCTTGGTGTCTGAATCACCCTTGTTACTATACATGAAAAACAAAGGAGGAAAAAATTTAGCTTTAGCTAATGAGGGTTATACTTACTTATTTTTAGAAATATTTATTTGACTTTCGTGAAAATCATTAAGTATTCTGCTTTTGTGCTCAGTGGAAGCAGGTGTGAATCTCTAAGAATGATGAGACTTGCAAAGTACTACACGCTTGTAGGTTTTGTATCCTACATTGATTTTTTTCCCAAAGAATTGTATTTACTGACTACAATTTCCCAGTAGATGACTTGTACTTCTTTTCACTACTGTCACCCACGCATACCATATATGACTAAGAAAAATACACGACATTCTTCATTGATTTAAGACAAAAGAACTGGTAGGATGTTCAAACATGCATGTCCCTGGCCATGCAACACCAGCAGTTTCCAAACACAGCCTGTGCATTCGCAACTGCTCAACTTCCACTCCCTGTCACCCTGAAGCCACATTACCACATAGTAAAAGTGATTACTAAGTATTACCAGTAATTAAACACTGTTCCTTCCCATGTACCTACAAGGCCTAACTTTCAGACTCTTGGACTGAATCTGTAGGGCTGGCATTTTAACAAAAATTATTAACCAAAGAAATCTGATCGGTTGCTCAATGAAAGACAATAAATACAGGCTGCTTCTCCCATGTAATTATTAAGTACCAGTGTGTTAAAACGGAAATATAAACATAATTATTATGGAATCTAGCAGTCTAGAACTATAAAGACAAAAAAGGTGTATGAAACCACTTTTGGACCAGTTTACCAGACCCACTAAAGATTATGGAAAATCACTGCAAACTGAAGTTACCTGCTTCTGGTGAATGCACACTTGGTGCTATTTTTATGCTTGAAACTGCATCAGACTTACCGATTTAATCTCAAGAGGTACATTGTAACCCATTCAGAAAATAAGTCGTGTTTACGCAGATCCTGGAGAGCCCAGAACTCCTAAACAGAAATAAACAGTTAATGGCGGGTAATGAAAATTTTGTTTCCATGAGGTAGAAACTAAATTAAGTAAACAAATACTAAAAGGACATAAGAGCAAAACATGATAACCCTTCAAGGTATTTTCTCCCCCAAAATTCTACTCTTTCCTCTTTAAAATTTTCCTCTGTATTTCAATTATTTCTTTTTGCTAGAACAATACATCCATATTAATCCATCTCTATTATGGCAAATTCTACCTAAACACCTCCAGCACGAAACAGGTATATTAGTCTCCTTAATAATGCTACAATGACACATTTCCCAGACAAAACATGGCTTAAGACATCCTCTGTTATACCAGGGTCACGTCCAACTTGACTTACTCATTTTATATTAAGTATTCCTAAAATTGGGTTACTTGTATTAATACCTCAGGAATACGGAGCTCCTTTAACTGGTCTTCAGTAATTTCACTGAGCTGTCGAAATGTCATTGTAAAATCAGCCTTTGTGTCTTCCATAAGCTGGTGAAATAAAGATACTTCCATTAGCGTTTTTAAAGTATGGGGTATTAGTTCAGATGTTTGCCAAGAAAATTAGCAAGGCAAACTCACTTTTAGGAGGAAAGCAATCAAATAGTTATCATCCTTATTCTCCCCAAGAAGACCCAGTTTTGTTTTGAAGAGTTCTGTGAAACTGAAAATGTCACAAAGTAAGGAAATTGTTACATAATACAATTTATAGTATTGTGAGTAGAAGGTTTGAGTTCTGAAGCTGCATACCGGGTGTAATAGTGCTCACCGTACCCCTGCAAAATCTCAGAAGCTCTGCAAAAACAAAAGACATGTTAAATTATATGGAACTAAAATACTACCGTTGGTAAAGTCCTACTGTACACTAGACAAGGAAAACTTCTGTCTGATACCTCACAAACATTGATACACTGAATCAACTGGGATCTGTAGTGGGAAAAAGACTGAGGGGAAACATTTTAACAGGCTTCAAAAACAAATAGCTGCTGCAAACAAGAAAAATACCATGTTCTTTTCATACTTTTCATACTGAGTAAGAAGTCATGAGTTTAATCTGCACAAAAGAAGATTCATGTTCAGAGTCTTTAAAATTAGATACTAAAATACCACCTACTTACTTCAGGAGGCTGTACGGTCTTCATAAATAAGCATCTTAAAGAACAAGCTAGACAAAGTTAGAATAGAAAATACAGGCAAAGGTCCTACCATAGTGAAAGGAGAATGGACCACGCAACATCTAGGACCGCCTTCCAGTCATATTTTGCTATTATTTATAACCAATGAAAACCTTTATCCCCTCCCTCCAACATTATTCTGGCCAATAACTGGTTCAAAATCAATTTCCACTTAGAACAAGGATTTCAAAAGCTAATCCCTTTTTTTCATATGCATATGGTGATTAGAGGGTCTCCCATCTCACTAGTTCTTTTAAGCGTTAAGATATTTTAAGCATTACTTACAGCTGCTTTTGCCTGGCATCCAATAGAGGTTTTAGAGCTTGTAACAGCTTGCTCAGATTAAACAGCCCAACATTTGCCTGGTTGCCTATTTTATACCTCCCTTCATCATCAGACGTGTTTGGAACAAAATCTGCTTCAAACAAAACATTACTTTTCCACAACAGAGTAATTACAAAAACCGATCAACGTTAAAATAGTGAAGTGCATTCATTTTTATACTTACACACCAAACTAATTAAAGCTCTAAAGTTACTAAATATTTAAAATCAGACCACAAGGATACTTGTTTACAGTGAATTAACTCAAGATCTATTTGCAAATCTAAGGAATACATCCTACACAGACAAGTTCCCATGTGTCACAAGTGACATCTTCCTACTTGAAGATACAAGATGGAGATGTTTAAACAGAAAAAGACCATTTTTACAGTAAAACCAATATTGCATTCAACATTTTTACTACATATAGCACGTTAGGCTGGGGGTGGCAAGAGGCTGGGAGGGGGGACAGCTGGAACAGCTGACCCCAACTGACCAAAGGAACAGTCCATCCCACATCATGTCAGGCCTAGCAATAAAAACTGGGGTTAGTTTTTCCAAGGCAGCCTGGTGGTGGGAGGTGGTGAGTGACTGCCTTTGCATCACCTGTTGGTCACCCTTACCCCTTTTTTTTCCCCTTCACTTATTCAACTGTCTTTATCTTAACCCATGAGAGCTTTTTCTCATCTTTGCTCTTCCAATCCTCTCCCTGAGCCCACAGCAGGGTGCTTGCTGGCTGGGGTCAACCTACCATATAAGGAAAGACCTAAAACCAAAAAAAACCCTGTTTTCTTAATACAATAGAATCAATATGACATTTTTTCTCATGAGATTTCCTTAATTTGAGGCTGTAGACTCATGAAAACAGATAGCAAGATAACGACTGCTGGTTCTGAAGCTAACTGAGATGCAACCTCTGAACAATAATCTAATAATAAGCATTTATGTGCATACTGGGCCTATATCCATCAATACCAGACTGACTGAGTTCATACAGTCAAAGAAAGGTTCTCGTGACCGGGTATGTTTGATTTGTCTTCTTCCAGCATAAAATTAGCTGCTGTGACTATAAAGCTGGAACATGATGTTACTGTGTGACACTTTTGGTTTTGGCTGCTTATAGCAATATACAACTTTTAGTTTTCCAGGTTTCTCTTGTACCATCTATTCAATTGATGAAGTTAACTGGAAGCATTCTGATTAAAATGCTTTTAATAGTAATATTTCATTAACAAGGCTTTTAGCACATGAAATGCAACCTCTACAGTGCTTCATAAAATTGGCCTCTCGTCATTTTTTTCCCTAAAACTCTTTAAAGAACACACATTCTTGGGACTTTTCTGCTATTCATGTTAGGAGTTTTCATGCACACAGAAATTACATAATTTCATATACATAATTTCTTTTAAGTAAAAAAAAATATATTAAAAAACAGGTGCTAGACTCACTTGGGTCATAGGAGTCCATAAATCCAAACGGACCATAATCTATTGTTATGGATAATAAACTGAAGTTATCCGTATTGCACACACCTACAATCAAGCAAGGAGAAACAAAAGTTAAAATTCCACCTGAACCGCCTAGTCTCCAGAAAATCTGCTGTGAAATAGGTCGACAGAATCTAGAGAACTTTGGAGCAGTTACCTTTCAGAGATGACACTCTGGAAAATAAGCTTGTCTCTTACCCTTGACCAGGCATGCATTTAAGTATGAAAACGGGAAACTGTTGTCTACATGATCTTGCCTCTGGTTTCTATGCTAGGTGGCACTGTTTTCTTTTTCTTGCAGTGCTACACACCATTGAAACCGCAACTTTCGAACTGGTTGTTAGCTGCTTCCTTGCAAGCTGACTGGGGACTGTGTTAGCAGCACAACACCTATTTTTCATAACATAAATCTGAAACAAAGGTGGGCAGCGCTGTACCCTATAAAGGACAGTTGCTTATCTAGATGCATCAAATTCAGAGCAGTTAAGCTTGTATATGATGCCAATACATGGTCTTTGCACATCAGACTATTACAACAATTCTGAGAATTCTTGCTCCCACATACTTGCTTCTGTCAGATACAGTCATGCTTTGAAAGATCAAAAAATGCTCCTAGTCTGTTACAAAAATACTTGAATGTTAACGCATAACAGATACTACTGCTCTAGGCAAAGACATCAGAAGAACTGAAGAACAAAGTGACAAATAAAAGCCAGCTTTAAGTATGTGACTATAAAATAGTCACTCCTGTAGAGCCAATGCCATCTAAGGCAGCTTACCATGCGCAAACCCCACAGACATCCACAATGCAATCAGATCTGCAGTCTCTGATACAACTGTAGAGAAAAATTCCTAAAATCAAATACATCTTTTACTTCAAGTCCTCTGAATCAAAAATATGGAATATAATAAAGAACATAAACATTTGATTCACTTTAGAAATATGTCATACATTCTATTTTTAAATGTATAGCTCTGTCTGCCAGGACTTTTCATTCACATTCTAAATGATGTGACTGCACAATAACCTTATCCAGCAAAGACTATAATTAAATTAGTAAATACAGATGCCCTAAAAGAAATTTAAAAAGAAACACAGACACTATATATACTAGTTTATATACTAGTATATACTATGCATTCATTTATACTAGAAAAAAGCATAATTCACGACTTCACAACCACTGCTCCCTTAAAATCTGAGCAGTGAGAAAACAAAAAACAACAGAAAATGGAAGCTTCCCGATAAATTTTTCCTTAATGACAAGTAGTGAAGAACGTTCATATTTGGCTTTGAGAAAAAGAACTTCAAGAAGCAGGTTTTTACCAAAGACAACTGGCAAACTTTTGCTAATAAAACCTGGAAGCTTACTTCAAATTTTAAAACCTTTTAGAACTTGAAACTGTGAAAAGCTTTGTAAAATTTTTGTTCACGTGCTTGCGGAAAATAAAAATAACTTTTAAACTAGACTTACCAGGTATCTATTTGAATAATTCATGGCTATTGATGGAAAATGTTCCTGGATGATAAAGTCTAGCAATCTTCTGTTAAAGGAGAGGCAGAATTCTTTAAGCAAAGCTGGTACTTTAAGAACTCATCATTCAATATTCTTGTTTTCAAACAGCTAAATGCGATCTACAGCTTGAGGGAAACAAGTTATTATAAAACTCAACCTATTTATTCCAACGAGTCTTGGATTAAGCCATTCTACATGCTTAGAGATAAAACCTAAGGTTCTAGTCATAAATATGACTGGTGATTGCCACACAGAGTTAAAATTATTCCCATGCATTAGACTTCCAAAGCACACCAGGACCTGGCTTCATATGCAGTAAAATCAATTTTTTAGGAAAAAAAAAAAAGGTTGCATATCCAAAAAACCCATATGATTACAAGAAATAATTCTACATCAGAATTCTCACAAAGAAAACTTTATGGCTGAATTCTTATGAAGTAGGGTTACTTGCCAGAATAACTGGTCATTCCCAAAACAGCGCTGCACAGTCCTACAAGACAGGCTCGGGAAATTGGGATACATGCACTAAAAATTGCAATGCCTGTCAGATGCATATATTTGCAGATCTGAAGCTTTAAAGTAGACCAGCTGGCATTTAGTACATGTAGGAGCTCCCTGTAGGACCCTCCCGTGGTCAGAGCCAACCAGGGCCAGTGCTACAGGAAGCTGCAACCACCATCTACACATGGGTAGGCAGCCCAGGGAAGGCTTGGACCTGGGCAAGGGCTGGACCTGGGCAAGGGTTGTGCAGCTGCGTACACAAACCTTCTAATCAGGTTGTTGGAGCAAATCACTGAACTCTTCTCAAACTGGGATGATTTTATCAGAGTGCCTAGCAACCTGACCTTTAGAAGGGTGTCCAACCTATTGCCTCTGAATTTCTGGTGGTTGTTCTAGGACATGCTCTTTCAGGAGGACCTTCTTGAGGAGGAAACACAGTCCCACTAGCCTTGGCCTGCTCTTGCCCATGCTTTCTAGTGCCCCCTCCAAAAAAGGAAGGAAGGAGCAGTCTGGTTTGCATGATTACAAGTGATCTTTACATGCTACTTAAATCCAATGGGTCACAAATACTTTAACTAAGAAACAAAATAAAACTTAAAATAAATTCCTTAATTCAGTCTTTTGGCTTTACAACTAAAGAGATTTGCTGTGAGATTTCAAAAAAAGGAAGAAAGACAGTGTAGAGTGATGCAGGAATTTAAATTGAATTATCAGTTACTAAAATGCAGCACAGCTGCCATGAATGCTTGCTTGTTTTTAAACACCCCAGAACAATTTCAATTGCTCCTGAGGAGAAATTACCAACTTTTAAACATTTGCAATAGGAATTTGTCATGCTAATTGCTTGACATACAAATTAATATTGTTGAGAGGCTTGAAACCATGCAATAATTTCTTACTACTATACTTCTCTGGTTCTGCATGTTCCTGCAGAGCATACATTAAACAACATACTTGCGCTAGTGTTTTATTTTGTATTTCTGTTAATTTAGCTTCACGGACAACTATGAGAAATGTAGGAACTTATACTTCAAATTTACAAATCTTTCCAAAACAAACAGCTCCTCCCTCGTGCTTAGTTACTGGAACTATTTCAGCTATAAAACCTTTCTCATTTTCTAGGATCCAGGCCTTCAAAAACTTCTAGGGGATTTTGCCCTAATCAGGTAAGATCTTCTGCATGCTTGTATAAAAATAGCAGGTTATCTTTCTAAATTACGCAATTTTTCTTTCTGAATAATTTATGTCTAAATTCCAACTGTATCTATGCATTCTAATATATATTTGATAAAGAAACTAATACAGTTACTATAACGATTAAATGCAAACCTTTGTAAGTCCAGCTCCCCAGAATGAGCTAAGATTTCTAAGGATCCTATACGAAACCACGATTTGGCAAGACGTAGCACTATTGCACCTTAAATATAGAAAAATGTTTAAATGTAAACAGAGCATCAGCAAAATAAAATAGTTCCATAATAAAAGCTGTCATGCGTTGTTTCTATAGAGACAGAATTTATAGATGCATATTTAAAGTGGTATTTTTGTAAGTATGCTCAATGCATAACAGATGAATATGTATAATACTACTTTACTACACATATATTCTAATGATAAAGCCTAATTTGCTATAGCAGCAAACACAGGCAGAATTCCAGTACTGCTCTGATACTTGAATTACTCCAGAGATGACAAAGAAAGAAAGAACATAGATTTTTTCCCCATGCTGTGCCATGCTGCTCATTTTCAGAGCAGGTGTAGATGAGGTAGCAATGGCACAGCCACATTAGTGCTCCCACCGTCCTAATATTCCTATAGGAACAATGGAAAATTTCCCTAGTTTTCAATATCATTTTTGCAAGTGCAAATAAAAACCCTACCCCTACAACACAGGCCACAATCATCACAGAAGACCTGTTCACAGGGCTTCATTTCTTTAAGTAAGATATGTTTCAGACTGATTTTCTCAGGGCAGGTTTTATATCTCAGTAAATGAAATGAAGCCTATTTAGTATTTTTAATTACGTTTATTACTATTATGTCATTATTATATGACATATTAAAATTCATTTTTGCAATGGAGAATTAAGTAACAGTGTTGCAACATCTTATTTTGAAATGTGTTCATTACCTCTTTCTTTCTTAATATTTCCATTGTAAAACTGGTCTCTCCACACATCATCGTCACTTACAACTAAGCTGTAACAAACAGGAAATGAACATTGAAAAGTTACCACAGGAAAAATAATTTACAATGAAGATCAAGTCATATTTTATATAACTTTATTTCTTTCATAAAAGAAAGGTCTTATTGCTGACATAGCCTTGAATTTACAGATGACACAGGCAAACAGTAAGCCAAGGCTTAGCAAGTTTCATTAGCAAGATGCATTTATTTTGCATTTATACAATGTTGCCTGATTTCCATTATTTACACTATTCTTAGGGAGGGGGTTGCATTCAAAAAAAGTACTGCATTAATTTGGAACCTCAGTGACTGATTTGATGTTATCATCACACTAATAAGTCCCAATTTCCCTGAGAAAAACAGTGAAATTAGGGCAAAGAAATCAGAAACCAAATTGTTGCATCAGATGGAGGTTGTCCTTTACATGAGCCAAAACTGTTGTCTCAGGAACTTCGGGGACATATCAGGATATAAACATAATATAAATATAAATATGTACAAATAATTATGAAAAAGAACGATTTGTCTGATTTTTTTACAGAGTCCAGTTACTTGCAACAGTAACTGTGGCTTTGAAACTAAATTATTATTATTATTATACTTGGTACTTTTGAAGGGATCTAGTAGCTATCCAAACTGAATGTTCTCTGTGAACTGTAAAGAACAGGCAGTGAATTGTTCCAGAAGGAGGGAAAAAGCATTTAGAAATCAATCTGCTCCTGGTAGTGGAGATGTACTGATACAAGCACCATTAAGAATTTTTATCAAAAAAAGACTCTTTGGAAACAATCATGTGTGATTGGTATCTCTGTAGGATCAAGTACAAAAAGTGCTGACATAAATGAGAGGGAAGGAGACAATCCTAATCTTTCAAGAAAAACAAAAATTTTCAAAACCAGTGAACGAACCCCAGACACTAACAAAATATTGTGTGCATCAGAGCACTAGGGGACAGGAGTCAGAATAATAGTGCCACTAAATTCTACTGTTTTGAACTGACCTCTGCCGGAAGGATTGTTTCTTTTTTACTACGTAACTCTTAGCAGGCTCTCTGCAAAATAGCAGCGCTTCTCTTACTCCTGACAAAAAACCCACGGGGGCATCAGCCTTTGGTTAGTTACTAATACAAATTAATGGATGTGTGATGCTTAAGAGCTGGCCAGATAGCCACCAGCCACATAAAGACACCTACATTCCCACTGTAAAAATAGTTTTCAAATGGTCGCTGCAGTTGGTGAGTACCACTTCTTGAGAGAAGGCAGCAGGAGACCAGCCACAGGAAATGGAGCACTGAAATTGCTCTTACACCAGAGAAGCTGAAACAGCACTCACCGGATGGATGGGCTGGACTTCACACTCTCACGTGCTCTGCTTGCTGCTCTGCATGAACATCAAGCCCTATGCAAGTAAGGGCCAGTCTGAAAACTATGCATATTGGCTCACTTTTTTGACCCAGTGCATAACGCTGCTCACTGGTGGTCCCAGTTTGTGACTAAAACGGTACCATATGAATAAGTGTTCTTTATCTGGTAGTACAGTTGTAAACTGTAGCACCCCACTGGGAACACAGCATTTAAAATTAATAGAGCAAACCAAGCTGGTGGGTGTTCTGAGATAAGCTGCAAGGCTTTTCCCCACACTTCTGCCAAGACTTGACAAGAGCTCTGTAAGTGCATCCCACCCGTCTCAGTACAACAGCTCCCCGTTGGGAAGAACACGAACGTCAACCGGGGTTTTTCCAAATGAAGTCTTGCAAACAGTCTGGAGAGCCTGTGCAGCAGTTAAGAGCACCAGGCATTTAACCAATCTGCCAGCAGAGAGCTAAAGCACACTGTGTACTCAACAGAGTTTGTGAACCGTTAAGGAGTAATTTCATATTGGTTTTGCACTGAACAATTTGTCGAGACGACAGCAAAGAAAGGCTTTGACCTTGCCAGATGCGTTCCTGCTGATATTCAGACAGATTTAAAGGTTTGCATTACCAGCCAACAGCAAAGGGTCTCAAGATGAAGTCGGTGAATAAATCATCCAAAATGTCACTTACAAACACTGTGCTTCAACAGACTAAATGTACTAGAATTCCTGGAGAGATTTGCAAATACAGACAAGTAGCCATGTGGCAGCTGGGTACAGGCTTTTTCTGCAGAAAGCCTGAAATGCTGGAGTACAGACATGAGTCTACTGGGAACAGCAAATGAACCTGACATTTTAAGCATGATCATCTGAAAAATCCAGTTTACTTAATTCTGAGAAAATAATAAAAATGAGTGAATATATTAGTCTTCTTTGGTTTAAACAGAATTTTTTTTGCAAAATCTCCCTCTCTGCTCAAGGGGTGTTTGCACAAATAAGGAATTGAGAGCAATCCAGTACTACCTCCAATATTAATGACTATTCATCTGAGTAACAATTTTTCCTATCAATCTTAAAGATTGCAACTAGGTGACTACGATAATATAGAAATAGACACTCTTAACATTTTCCTACCTGGCCTGATTCTAGAAAAATTAATCCAAATGCTGAACTTCACTGTAATAAAAGACTTGCTATTAACCATGTAAAATGTATTAACAGACTCACTGATTATCCACATATACTAAAAGTATTGTTATTATTTACAGGGCTGTAATCTAGTCCTGCTGGTTTTACAAGTCTTTTGGTGAGCAACAAGAGAAGGAACAATTTTTATTTTTAAGAGAAGAAACTCTTGATGGTAGTATCATACAAGCTGGAGAAGGGAGCTGTGTCAGATATAACCACTCAATCTAACGTCTGCTTTTTACTTTCTTTACAGAATGAACCAGATTTCAAACTAAGATAATCCAGTTAAGACAGTCTTACAAGAGAACAACAGCTGTTCACTGCAAGACACAGACAGGACACAATATTGTCTTTAAACAAAGTAGTATTTTAAAGCATACTAAAGACACAAGTGAATGGATTCATTGCTGGAGCTCACTATTAATGGAAAGTTTTATCCAAAAGTCTGTGAAACTGGAGGCATATATTTTGTTCTGATGGCATACAAATGAAAAGAAAGACCTATCCTCCTGGAAACTAACTGTCCTGCTTTATTGATGCTCAGTGAAACTCAGTCATGAAATTACCTGTAAATTAGGATGCTGTGAAAAAGAAAATAAAAATACCTAGCAGCTCTGCTTGTAGGAATTCCAAGATAGTGCATGGCCTCACTACACAAAAATTCACGCACAGAAGAGCGAAGCACAGCTCTTCCATCACCATTCCTATGGAGAACAGAGAAATACGGAATAGGTCATAAAATCAAAGCAAATTTCAAAAAGAAAGCATCCACTTCTGGTGTACATAGATTAACTGCAACTTACCTGGAGTATGGGGTCTTTCCTGACCCTTTTAACTGCAGTTCCCATCTCTCACCAAGCCTGCAAAAATACCATTAGTATTTCTAGCAGTACACCTTGGGCTACCCATGGATTAGCTATATAGAATACAGAGCAGAACTGGTCACTTTAAAAAGTCCTACCTGTTTGTGTATACTCCAATCAAGTGGGCTCTTCCATCACCCAGCTGACCTGCCCAGCTACCAAACTGGCAAAAAGGAAAATCAAGTTATTTTCTTCTACCATTTGTAGCAGATCTACCTGAAACAGTACAAATTACCTGCAAGTTCTCTGTGATTTACATAATATAATGACACTTTTCCTCAGGCAGTCATTCAGATATTGATCCCTAAAGCTCACTCACACCAATAACAAATCAGAAAACTACAGAAAAAGAATAACGCCCATATGCCCCATTTTTTTCTCTACCTTCCAGCTATGACGTACAGCTGCAGCCCTGTCTCTTTTTTATAATGAGCCTTTAAACTGACACAGCTTGTAATTTTTAAATTGGAAATTACAGGTCAAATTCTACTGTTCTTTTCCATGAACAATCTTACCCATTTCAAATAAACTTAACTCTTAGTAATCACAGTATTGCAGTGAGGCTCTGTCCTTCAATCCCCTGAGCTGACAATACCAATCATAGAATCATAGAATTGTTCTGTTTGGAAAAGACCTTTAAGATCATCAAGTCTAGCCATTAACCCAGCACTGCCAGGTCACCACTAAACCATGTCCCTAAGCGACACATTTACAAGTATTTGAAATACCTCCAGGGATGATGACTCCATCACTTCCGGGAGCAGCCTGTTCCAATGCTTGACAGCCCTTTCTGTGAAGAAATTTTTCCTAGTAGCCAACCTAAACCTCCCCTGGTGCAACCTGAGGCCATTTCCTCTTGTCCTATCACTTGCTACTTGGGAGAAGAGACCGACCCCCACCTCGCTACAACCTCCTTTCAGGCAGTCATCAAGAGTGAAAAGGTCTCCCCTGAGCCGCCTTTTTTCCAGGCTAAACAACCCCAGTTCTATCAGCTGCTCCTCATTAAGACTTGCTCTCCAGACCCTTCACCAGCTTCACTGCCCTTCTTTGGAAACGCTCCAGCACCTCAGTGTACTCCTTGTAGTGAAAGGAATCAGAGCTTGTCAGGCTGCAGTGGTNTAGTGAAAGGAATCAGAGCTTGTCAGGCTGCAGTGGTGCTAAGCAGACTCTGCAGCTAACAGAAGCTAAAAAGATAATTTTCTTCTGGCATCAACAGAAGCAGAGAAAGTAGACATGGTACCATGAAAGAATATTATAGTTCTCTCCTACCTGCAAGCCCCTTATAAAGAACAAATCTGCAATCAAAATGGTCATAAGAGTTCATATATTCATTTGGGCGAAGCAGAACCTAATGAAGTTCAACAAGGGCAAGCGTAGAGTCCTGCACCTGGGGAAGAATAACCCAATGCACCAGTACAAGTTAGGGGTTGACCTGCTGGAAAGCAGCTCCATGGAGAAAGACCTGGGAGTCCTGGTGGACAAGAAGTTAACCATGAGCCAGCACTGACCTCTTGTAGCCAAGAAGTCCAATGGTATCTTGGGGGGCATTAAGAAGAGAGTGACCAGAAGGTCGAGGGAGGTTCTCCTCCCCCTCTGGTCTGCCCTAGTGAGACCACATCTGGAGCACTGTGTCCAGTTCTGGGCTCCACAGTTCAAGAGGGACAGGAAAATACTGGAGAGAGTCCAATGGAGGGCTATGAGGATGATTAGGAGACTAGAATATCTCTCTTACAAGGAAAAGCTGAGAGCCCTGGGGCTATTTAGCCTGGAGACCACCAAGAGAGGATCTTGTCAATGCTTAAATATAGCTACAGGGCAGATGTCAAGCTGATGAGGTAAGTTTCTTTTCAACACTGCCCAGTGATAGGACAAGAGGCAACAGGCAGAAATTAGAACACAGGAACTTCTACCTAAACAAAAATAAAAACTTTTTTTCAGAGTGACAGAGCACTGCAACAGGCTGCCCAGAGAGCCTCCTCTGAAATCTCCTTCTCTGGAGACTTTCAAAACCCACCTGGGCACGATCCTGTGCAACCTGCTCAAGGTGAACCTGCTTAAGCAGGGGGCTGGACTAGATGATCTCCAGAGGTCCCTACCAACCCCTACCATTCTGTGATACACTTACAGGTGTTAAGATGTAATTCACATGGAAAGACCTACATAATTCCACCTGGAAGAATGAATGCCATGGTTACCTGATGACCCCCATACCTATGGGCCAATGGAACAGACCCAAGTATCACTCTCCCACCACTGACAAACTGAAGAAAATCAGATGTTCCTTTGACAGATATATCAAGATCCAAAATGTTTTCAAGAACCTCCTGGAGAAAAAAAAAAATACAGATGGCACTTGAATATAATCAAATTTTCAGTGGTAATGAATGTTTTCTCTAAAGATTTCATTATTAAAAGACATGTCACAGTAAGAGTGATATGTTTTAAATGTTCTATTTGTTTAAAGTATATCTTGACGCTTTCACGATAAATAGCATATCAATATTAAAATATATTTTAGTACATGTATTAACAATTACTATTACTTAAGAGAGGAACCAAAAAGTATTAACCAACCTTTGAAACAGCTACGAGACGAACTCTAGATTTAAAAGGTGTAGGATAGACAACTGAAAAAATGCAGTTTCTCACATTACGGACATAATTTTCCTGAATCACATCAATTGGAAAAGGATCTGTAAACATGAAACAGACAATAAATGTTTTTTTAAAAAACGATTAATCATATTATTCTTAACGTCTTTCCACTTAAATCCAATCAAAATACTTCAAAAACAATTAGAACTTGACTCCTTGCCACAATGTGTGTTTAACCTGCATGAAAAGCAAGCTCAGATAAATTCAGGATTTCATTCTGACTGGGATTTTTTAAAAGAAGGATT
>VZZY01019146.1:0-28432 GCA_013400335.1 Eurystomus gularis
GGCCGCCCTCTCGCCGAGCGGGGCCGCAGCCCCCGGCCCCCCCGCAGAGGTGCGGCCGGCTGGTTTTCGGCTCGGGACTGAAGTGCCGTCGGGTGCCGCACGGGATCCCGTGCCGGGCGACACGGAGGTGGGAAGTACAGCGGGTTCCCTCGGTTCCGAGGGCGGTGGGGAAACGCCCGGGCAGGAGTCCGTGTCCTGCCGGTGGCGCGGAGCTGGTGGGCAGCGCGGCGTGTCCCCGTTTTGGATGAGACCGGCTCTACCCCTCGCACTGGCATCTCACCTTGGCACCGCTTAGCCGCGATGTAGGCGTAGTGCCGAGGACAGCAGGGCGGTCGAGTGTGGAGTTAGAAATACCGACCGTTATCAGTTTCACGTTTGTGGGTGCCGTCTGTTGGGTTGGCTTTAAAGCCGAAATGGGAATGGGAGTCACTTGCTTTGGACCTCTGTCAGGTGAGTGCCTGGCGCAGGTAGGGGAGTCCTGGAGAAGGAAGGTTCAGCCACAGGAGCCCACGCTGGGAAGGCAAGCACCTCACCGCACCTATTTCAGAATAGCTCAAGCGGTCACTCAAGAGTTAGGTGAAAAAAAATACATTAAAGTTGTTTCATGTACTCTCTTGGTGATTCTAGTCCTGTTCCTGCACTGTCTGCTGTGTTTTATTTGTTTTCTCGCCTTTGAAAATTCAAGAAGCGTCACTGTTTGTGGAGCTGAACTCTGAAGGTTTTCTTGTTGGGAAAAACAATTTGGGTGGCTGATAGGAGAGCTCTGAAGACTTGATTTTACTTAACTAACATCCATAAATATTCGTTACCTGCATTGAAAACAAAGGATTACACAGCTGCTCACTAGCAACTTTTCCATAGAGTACTTTTAAGATACACTGTCTTAATAATCACATGAGGAGCTGCTTCTCGTGTGAGAGGAATTACATCTGGATTTGATAATCCTGCCTGACCCAGAAGAGATTTATTTCAAACTAACTTCCTTCTTGTATTTTTAAGAATATTTGTCTAGTATCGAAATACAAAAAACTTGAAGCCGATTTGAGTGGCTTTTAAAGTTTTTTCCCAAGCAGGCAAATACTTTTTTTTTTTGTTGCCCCTGCACATACCCCGTGTTATAGCTGTGTTATAGACCACAGGGGAAACTGGGGGCAAGGGGTGGGGGAAGAGATACTACATGGTGTCTTCCTTCCCTGAGAAACTGAGCAAAATGTCCTTTAAGTAGCAGAGGTGCAAGGGAGCCCTTAGGTACTGTGAGGAGTTGACCTAGGCAACACCTGCTTAGCCAAAAGTAGAAGTCTTCAAATAAATAATGATGTCAATGTGAGATTAGTTGAAGGCTCAAGAGATAATAAGAGGCAGGATTTATACAACCACCAAATTACTTACATTTCCAGATATTCAGTATGAAGAAAGTAAGGAACTGATACTATCGGCATAAAACCTACACCCACACGTTGCTATGTGGATGCTGTACTAGTCAGTTGTCACCTCATGTGCGTTGTTGAACTCCAGCCATGAAACCTCACGGCAGTTATTAGTATTGCTGTGGTACTTGTCCACACAATTTGCTGCAACACGTTCTCACATTGGATAATATTAGATGTCCCACCCATGCTATATAAATAACTAATGCAAACTATGTAAGAGAGAGTATTTGAAACTGCAGCTTTGAAGGAAAATGAATGTTGAAGTTACTCTGTTGCATGACATCTAGGCAAGATGTATCTCTCCTCTACCACATGTCAGTTTATTTCATTTATTCGGCTGTATACTTGGGTCCCTCAAAAAGAAAAGTATTGTATCCAGGGAAAATCAGCTCCTGAGGTGAAGTCTGAGGAGGTCACGTGAAACAGGGATGTAGAAGACTTAAGCGTGTGACAGCTTAGGAAAATGTCCTTGTGTGCACTGAGTGATGGTGGTCCTCAGATACTGAGCAGTACTGAACAAAAGAGAGACCCTGTACAGGAGCAGCCCTTAGCTTTTCAAATCCCTCCTGCAGTGCTCCGATCAGCCTAGCTCTCTCTGTGAAGAAGGTGCTCGCTGTCAGGCTGGGCACGGTCTGTTTGATGTCATGAAGCTGTAGCTCTGTTTAGCTGCTGGCATTCTGTAAATACAGTAATAAACCAACTGGTCCTGGGGAAGGTTTTAGCTAATCGTCATGACCTGTGGTGTCTAAAAATCTCCTGCTCCCTTATGTTAAGGGAGCCTGTTTGTAAATAGGGCAGGTCCCCTGCATAAGGACAGTGTTTTTATTCACACCCAATGAACAAACACCTCCACCCACTGTTGTTGTTTTAAAAGACTCCAGCTGCTCATGAATATAGGGTCAGGGAGGGCCGCCTAAATGTTTCTCTGTGCTTTCTCCCCAGCGCAGCCGGCAGAGCTGTTTCCTGTTCTTTGTTTCAAGGCTGGGGTTTGCGTCACACATTCCAAGTGGCATATGTGGTGCTCTTTCCTGTTTCAGGCTGTTTTCTGGCAGATCGGTAGCCTCGTCCAGGCCCCTTGTCACTGCCCCTCAACTCCCAATCCCCACCCAGTGAGTTATCATGTCTCTACACACACGATTGCTTAAGATGCCTGTGTTATGTCATAACGAGGTTTCCAAGTTAACCTTTAACGCACGCCCTTGACTCCAATATAGTTACGGGGGTGGAGAGCTTCGCTCCCTTTGCTAAAAACTTGTACTTGAGTCTCCAGAAAGTTGTGAGCCAATTTTCTGCTCTCATTTGCTCATCAGCCGATCTGGAATAGGTCCATTAAAGTCACGGAGTTACAGTGGTGTAAAAAGAGTGGGAGAAGTGAATCCACATCTGTAGGCTCATGCTTGTAAGAGGGTTTTGGCTTCTGCCCTTACCCAACCTGAACGGTCCGCTGTAAGCGCTTTGTATTTCCAGATTTCAAAAGGAACAGATAATTTCTCCTTATACAAACAAGAAATTCACTGTCTTCTAGATGTAATACAGAAAATGAGGCACTGCTGGCTAACTTTTCTGGGGCATAAATAGGTATGACAGTCCCACATTTTGCATTTTTGAGGGCATAAAAATGATTTTTTTACTCCCATTTTTGTATTTTTCTTCTCCTTCTACCCTGTTGAAGGCAGACGTAGAGAAACATCAAGGGGAAATTCAGAAAGAACATAAATGTTGCTGTTGCTTTGGATCTGACGGAGGAAGAGCTAAAGGACCCAAGCCAAAGCTCATTGAAAGCGAGAGAAAGACTTGCATTAACTTCAGTGGGCTTTGAATCAGGCCCTGGGTGAAAATGCAAGATGGAGTGTTTTATTCTCCTCTGTCACTTATGGGCTGGAATATGCATGGTTTCTGCACATACAGAAATGCTTCCACCCTTTCATTTTACCCCTTTTTTTATTTCACTCATTTTCTAAGTAATCTTTTAGTTCCTGTTGTTGCTTTTTCGGATGCTGAAAGTTAGCTGTTTGTGATCATTGCAGGTATCTTTTAAGAAGTATCTGAAGTACATGCTTTAAACTTCCTCTTTCAGGGCTTAAATGTGTGTGAAAATTAATTTTTACTGAATTCTGTGCACATCCTTACACTGACTTGTTTTTTGTCTGTTCAGAAATCCAGATAACAAGAAGTATTTGGCCACACTGTTCTGGTAAGTTGTTATTGATTATTTTCATTTTTTGCTCTCAATTGTGTTTACTTGGTTATTTTTTTGTTAATTTTAGAATGGCATGGACGAGTTTCTCCATTAGAACCTGATTAAATATCTTAGTTCTGGTACTGTTAATTTGCACAGGATTTCAAACACATTTAATCTCTTTTCCCATGACAGAGGAAAAGTGTTGCATTTAACTGCATTTAGTATTGGAAACTGGTGTATAATTAACAGCATTTAACTGCAGTAAATTTTGTGGCTCATACCTTTTCATAGCCAGAAGTTCCACAAAATCAAGGACTGAGATTAAAATTATAATAGTTTTGTAAACCAACTTTTTAATATTAATTAACACCGTGAACAGGAGGTCTTTTATGCTGTCAGCATTGAAGCTTTGTGTTTTCATTCCGAGGCTAGTTGCTTCCAATCCAGAATATGAAGCTTGGCAGAGCTGGTTTTAGGAGAGATTTAACCCTTCTGTGTTAAGCATTCACTTGTGCTGAGGCTTCCTTTGAGAGTTCTGTAGCTGTGGTTGGTATTTCCCAGGGGAACGAAGTGTAAACATAGATCAGCCAAATGGAAAGATAAAGCTCAAACAGGTTTTTAATAGTAAACTAAGTCAGAATGGAAAAAAAACCCACAAACACAGGATCTGCCTATCATGCAGTCAGTGTATATTACCAACAAACTAACTTGATCCACGAAGGCATGACAGACTTTCCACTTTTAAAGAGTCTGAGCTGCTTTGATCACTGTCTCATTTGTACCCACTACACTGTCCAGTTCTTGTCCCGTTTTTTTTTTTTCCACTTCCGTAAGTACACAGGCTATTATTCATAAATGTACACTTCCGTTCTTTAGGATTAGATTTTGTTTTCTTCTTCCCCACACTGTAACAAAATGTTGAATCTCTGCATCATATGTTTCATAAAAGAACAGTATTTTCTGCATTCTCCCCTCAGAATAAAAAGGTAGGATTTGTATTTCTCTTTTTAAATTATCTTCAGAATTAACCTCTTAAGAAAAACACAACAAAAAAACAAAGTTCAGTTTGGAAGGGAGAGATTATCATACCATTCCACATACTTCACTTGTTTTCAAAAGTTTGATCTTTTATCCTTACTAGACTGTTCCTCCTTCTAAGAAGTAGCTTGAGACAGGAAACCAGACAGCAGTCTGCCCTGATAAGGGAGAATATTGTCTAATGGAGGTGCTTCAAGAGCTTTTCTTTCTCCCTCCCATAGGTTCAGTAAATGTAGACTGAAGGATGAACAGGGTTTACACAGGCTCCATTTTTCCTTGGTAGAGAAGACACCTTCTTAATGAGTGCTGCAACAACTTTTTTGCTCAAAATTTTTTACATAGAAGAAAACCATTTCCAGACATGTGGCTTCAAAGAGCCTGCAACAGTGTTACCGTAAATTTAATGGAAGTACTGATCAGTCTGCTACACTGCTGAAAAATAATTATGTCAAAGTAGTTCTAGGTCAAACAATGTCACGTCAGCAAAGTTAGGATGCACAAGCTGTGCAAAAACCCCCAAATTTTTCATCCGGCTTGCAGTTTTTAAAGGAGAAAGGTAAAGGATTTTCAAGTCAATATAAAGTACAAATGGTCTGAGACAGGAAATAACAGAATCCTGTAGAAATATTATTCTTCATGCCTGTCAAACAAAACTTCCAGCAGAAAACTTTCTCCCAGGTACCATTTTTTTTTTACACAATATCCTAACCTTTTCAACAGTTAGTACCATTTGGCGGTGGAAATCCCGTGAATAAACAAACACAGAAGGCTGCTGATCAGTGAAACGTTTTCTTGGTGTTCTAGTTCTTCATGATTCTCCCCCTACTTGGTTCTTCTTGGGCTGGCTGCTCCAGTCCCTCCCTCCAGCACTGTGTCTGGGCCTTTGCTGCTTCCCTTGCTCTTGCCTGCTTTGACTGAGTCTGACTGCTGTGCTGAGCTGGAGAGTTTCTCTGCCTGCTGCTATTTTGGGGCCCAGTGCAGTTAAGTGCTTGCTTACTTCCCATTAAAGTTAATGGAACTTTAGAAACACTTTTTGCTGACTCAGGTCTTGATGAGCAACTGGTACAGTAAATGCAAACACATCTTGTTACCAGCCCTGGAAAACATTTTCTATACCTTTTCCATGAAATCCTCCTCTTAGAAACTTTTTTTTTTCTCTGTCAGACCCCTCTTCGAGGTTCCACTGAAGACAGCTTCTCACCCAGGTTCAGAAAACCTCCCCATCCTTTGGATTTCACCAGTGAGGAGTCTTCTGATATTACCACTTCTCCTTAGTATCAGGGGAAGTTTGACTGGGGGCTCACGGAAGAAGTAATAGTTTCAGAGCAACAGCTTAAGTCCCAAGGGGCTTGGACTGAAGGGCTTTGGCCACATGACTTACATTGGCTGGTAGATACCAAGAGTGCTGCAAGACCTGCAGTGTCTTTGCAGAGGGCACTCATGCAGTGCTCATTTATCAGATATCATTACATTATTCTGTAATTACACCAACAATAACAATCATACCTTGAAGGCCTCACTGTACCACAGGGCAGCATTCCTTGCTTCCCCCAGGCACAACGGTTGAGAAAGCAAACCCCATGCATGCTTTCATGCAAGGTGAAGAGAGCCAGTGTTTGTGGTCACCACCCCTGTGTCCACAAGAAGAGTCGGGTCACTTACTGCTCCTGCAGGTATTTGGTGAGAGCAAAGGCTCTGTGTTAGAGGGACGCTTTATAGTTGTTGGATGTGCACAGTCAAAACTGACCCTCCACCCCACCCTTTTAGAACAGGTCTGCAGTTGGTGGACCTTGAAAAGGTAGATGTACAGAGCTGCCAGGAGAAGCTGCAATGCCGTTGCTCTTTTCCAGCTGCTCTGCAGTGGAGATGTGTAGTCTGGGTGCATTCTTTAACCACTTTGCTCATTTCATCCAGGGTAAATAATCTGTACAAGTCCTTATTGTCAGAATACACCTTAAGTACCTTTAAGCTTTCATTTACTCTTAATTATGTCTCTGGAACAGTACACCATACCTGTCAGGAAGTTAATATCGAGAAGTCTTCAATCCTGACAGAAGAATGAGCTCTACTGGTGTTGAGCTTCCCTTCTGGAAGGGATACTTCGCTGAGTATTGGATCATAAGGGCAGAGTTTGTGTTTTTCCTGGCTTGCTGTCTTTGCTGGACTTCAGATAGGAAAATGTGGAGGGACTTTGCCTGGACTTTACCTTGCACCTGTCCTTATTTGCATACAAAACCCAATTGCTTCATTTGTCTTTCTGAAGTACAGGGTGTGAGCAAAATCTTATCAAAAGCCATGTCCTGTTTGGACAAGTTGGACTGACTTGGCAGAGATCCACAGGGTGGAGTGAATGGGAGGAGGCGAGAAAGTAAAACTGGGTGGCTTGTTAGCAGAAAAAGAGAGGGAGAGAAAAAAAAAAAAGAGGGTGGAATGTTTGCCTACCGGATTGTAGTTAATTATTTAGTTTCAGATTACATGCATTTTAAATTCTTTTAACCCACATGAAAAAAGCCCTTTAATGCAAAATAGTTTATCTAATAAAGTGAAAGACAAAGGCCTTTATTTTTTAATACACTTAATATGAAATATTGTTGTCTCCTCACTATTTTTCCAGGATACCTCAGGAATGAGAGATGGTATTTTGATTTTCCAGAAATTAGTTGTATTTACTAAACATTTTGTGGGCTTTCAAACAAGTACATTATGAAATCAGTGTGTAATGTAGAACCCAACTGTTTTTTCATTCCTCTGTAACAGAAACAGATAAGACTGTTTACCTTCCCTATTGCCACCTTCTCAGATGTTTAGGAGAGAGAGTCTGGGAGTTTTTGAGTTAGTAGACATGATTTTACAAATAGACTGGGAAAAACTACTGACTTCTTAGTAGAAGCAGCACGTGTTGTGTGTGAGTGTGCATGTATTTGCTTGTGAATGTGGTCCAAGCAATCAATTTGGAGCATTATTTTTAAATACAAAAATAATTGTTTGTGAGCTCATCTGCAGCCTTAGGAACATGTCCTTCTGAGCTAAATTTTAAATGACAGACCCAAACCTGGTTTCTATGGACTCTATAGCAACTCTTTCGGTTTCCCCTCCCCCTTCCCTTTCCCTTTCCTCTTCCCTTTCCCCTCTATGAGATAACCATTCAAAGAAAAATAGTATAATTATAACCTTCTCTTGAAGTATTTATCACAATTTTTAGCAGAGTGCCATCTTACACAACTGCTTCTAAAATACAACTACATGTTAAGTTTACACTGGAAATTATATTGAGCTTCTCTATTTGTTTCACTTTTGTAATGTATTTCCAGAAGTCTTTAAACTTTATTCATAGACCTGACTAGTTAATGATAGACTTGTAACAGCTCATGACATCTTTCTCTGGAAGCTCTTTACAAATTTTACTCTGTACACATACGTGGTAGTTAGTTGCAAGATTGTTCATTAGTAGGCTTATTAGAATTGTTTTAATTAGAGCAGGTAGATCTTAAAATTTAAATTTCAATTTTGGGAAGAATTTTCCAGCCACAACTACAAATCTGTTGTTGAGCCTTTAGCCTACTTCCGCGGGGTGAAATTGTCTGGATGGTGTAGTCTGGCTGCATTCGTTTCTTTCCAGTGCCATCTACTGGTCAACATTGAATTTGTGTAATTTTTTTTTGTCCTCAGAGAGGTCATACCACTTCCAGGCAGGGCTGTGAACTGTACAGTGTATGGTCAGAACTTGATCCTTTTAGCACCAGTCATATAATGTATAACTCAAGTGATTTATAAAAAGCTCGCCAACATCTGAATGTCATTGAGAACAACTTTCCTTTGCTTCTCTTGGTTTTTACTCTGTACCCATATGGCTTTACCCAGAAGAGGTATCTCCCCCTTCCCTTCACAGTATCTTTCCACATTGGCCATGGCAAATGTGTAGTATGGTAGTTATGACATGCTTCATGCTAAATACTTTTATTTCAGGCAGTTTGAGATAAGCTAGAATTGGACAAGCGAGGTTGAATGCTCTGTAGAAAAAAACAGCTGAAGCTGCATGGAATACAACCAGATTTTTTGAATTGCTTTTCTTTTGCACAGTTAGCACAAATTGATGTTGAATTGCCAGTACATCTATTATATCAGGGAAGTAACCAATGTATTTTTTATGTTGAGTCATTGCAGCATGTTGAATGTACCTCTTCAAATTAGTCCTGGATTTTTTTTTTCTTTAGCATTGATTTCAATGTTACTGTATGTGAAAGTTTCAGGTTTTCTGTCAGGACTCTTAGAAAAGAGATAACCTCTCCAGATCAGTTTGCTTGTATAAACAAGATTATTCTGAAGTTGTTATGCTGATGAGAAATGTCTAGTTTAAACTGTGATGTGTTTACACGCTGACAGCCAATGAAAGCAACAATTCTGTGATCTTGATATGCTGACATGAACAATGAAAATTCAAATTAACTTCAATTAAAGTGAGCAGATGTCGCTTTGTTTCAATAGTGATTGGGAAAAAATAAACTTACATTAACTGAAATATTTAAATGAAGCCCTGTCAAATATTTAAGAAGGTAAATATTCATATTAATCTGACAAAATAGTTAAGTTCTCTATAATTCAGAAAGTTGATTGAGGGATTTCCTGGGGCTTTCTGACACCTTGTGTTTCTCCTGCAGGCCAGGACATCAAAGACATCAGAACAGGTGAATAAAAAAAGATGCTAATGTTTGACCCAGTCCCTATCAAGCAAGAAGCCATGGACCCCGTTTCAGTGGTAAGACTTTTAAAGTGTATTACCCTTTGTGATGACACTATAGTTTATCACCTTTAAATTCATACCAAGGTTTCTCTAAGCTTTGGACTAGCTTAGGAAAGGCTGTGAAGCTGTATTTTGCTCTTAGGGCAATCAAATTCACATTCTAGGAAAACTTTTTCTGCAGTTTATTAATTTTATTTCCCCTAAATGACCTGCCCCACTACCTCTGCTGGTGCTCCCATCCCTAGAGCAGAGGAGAGAACACCTAAGTACTCCTCAGCCTCTGCAGTGCAAATGAGATCACAGACATCATGAGCTACAGAAGCTCATGCTGCTGCTGGAGGTGGGTTGAAATTAAATTTCCAGACTCCACCATGAAGTGGTAAAGGCCTGTGGTTTCAGTGTTAACGCCTTGAACTAAATGAACAGCTTCTCACTGTTCCCTTTTCTGTTTCTCTCTTGGTCTTGACGTGCCAGGGGCTAACTGCACTCTAAACAGCAGGAAATTAGTCCTGACAAAAAAAATAAAACCCAAAATATGGCTTTTTGCTGGGTAAGCCATTACTTTACCAGGTAAACAGATGAGAACCAGGGCAGCAGAGGAGGAATGAGGGAAAAAGGGGGATGGGGATACTTTTAATTTGGGTTAATTTTCTGTCAACTTGGTGTATAGGGTCATATCAGAGAAGAGTCTGATAAGCAAGCGCAGCAGGAACAGGTATCTGGGAGAGGGACAATGGGAATTGTGATGGTTTAGGCTGCCAGGGAAATAGGGCCTTAGGTAGGAAGCAGTTTCACATATACTTCATATGATTATTTCTTGATCAGGTCGGGTAGCTGACCTGACTCATTCAGTGCAGCTGCTCAATGCTAGAGCAAGGAGAGGGAGGAGGAGGAGAGAATGGGACTTCCCCTTCCAGCAGTAGCCGGCCATAAGATCAGATTAAATGTAATATGAAACCACACCCCTAGAAAGGCTGATCAATTAAAAGGGTGAAGTCAGTGTGCATAAATTAAAGTGTATTAAAGCCGTGCTCTGAATGGCATGTTTAAGTTAAAAGTTTGCTTCATGTTTTATTTAAAATGTAGGGTAATTGTCATCAATTTAAATGCATCTGTTAGCAGTCTGATTTCTTCAGTGCTGTTAATAACAGTTTTTGAGGTTAAGTTTATATGTATTTTTAAATTACTTTTTGTAAGATTAATGTTGATAATCTGCGGTTACCTAAGGATATCTAATGGTGTCCATCACAGGTGGAAAATGGGCCACTTTTACAATAAAAAAATGTCATTACTCATGTAACAGAAGATCATTATAGAGACTCAGTGGGATTTTTTTGTACGCGTTTGCCTTCATCTCCCAAAGAAGGTTCTGCAGTGGCTTGGGGTGGTGCATGCGAGAGACACAGGATCTTACCCCAGACAGCTGTGTGCTTCTGCAAAATGGGCAGGATTGTGAAAGAGAAAAAAAAAAAAGGAAAAGCAGAAAGTCCAGAGGAAAGGGCATTTTGAGTGAGGTTCTTCTCATGGAGATTACTCTGGATTCCCTTGGGCTGAGGAGTGTGTACGCTTCTGTACACACCCAGGTCATTTAGCCCCAAGCTCTTGAGGTCCTGGGAGGCTTCCCTGGAGCCCTGCCACCACAGCTCCCCAGCAGAAACTGCTTTGGAGGCACCGCTAAAGGGAGAAATCATGGTATGGAGAGAACACAGGAAAGGGTAGCAGCCACTGAGTGAGTTAGTCTTCGTGACCTTCTTTTGAGCAGGTGGAAGGAAAGAGAAACAGTGTGATGTTTTGGAAATGCTAAGCATAGCATTCGGTTTGCTGCAGGCTGACATAACACAGAAGCCTAAAATCAAGATTTGTTTCTATTTTATCTTTCATCTGATAGTATCATTAGAGGCCAAACTAAATGAAGCTCCTTAGGAATTATTTGTTGTTTTACCTGAACATACAGTGTCTGTAGGTATGAAGTCTGTCTTTAAAAAACCCCATTAGTTAGGATAGGATAAAGAAACAAATTCTGGTTTTGACAGCACTGCATTTCAGGGTGTGTGGCTGAAAGGATTAACCATACTTCTCAGGTGACTGAATTTTGCACCTACAGTATTTCAACACTCTACCAGCAGCTCAAGCTATTTATTGAATTACTGAACACGTTATGATAGTTCTTAATGAACTAGTGACAAAGTCATCTGAGTTCTACCTAAATATTTGCTGTGAGGACTTTTTAAACATTCAGACAAATACCAGTTGCCATTTAGTGGAAGCTGCTTTTTTATATGTTACCATCTTTCTTTGAATTGAAATAGTTTTTTTGCTGCCCTTCCATCAGTTCCCAAACTACTTGTTTCACCTGTTTTTAAAGATGTGAGGTTGAGGTCTTAAGTAGTACACTGGAATACGAATATCGTGTGGTGAGAATGCTTTTTAGTGTATTAGCTACTATTTGGAGTAAATCCTATTAATCCTCTTACGTTATACTGATTTGACAAATAGTGTAAGTAGGTAAGTAGGCTCTTCACCTCTTCCATTTTTCCGAGAGACTGGCTAAATTTTAAAGTTAAATTCACAGGTTTGTGTAGTTTACAAAAGACTTGGTGAATTGCTTCAAAATCCCTTCGCCTATTCAGCAAAGAAGATGTTTCACTGTGGCAGTGTAACAAAATTCAGCAAATTACATAAGATCAGTGCTTGGTAATGTCCCCTTGTGGAAGTAGCAGTCTTCTGGGTGGTGATAGGTGTGCTTGTGACATATTTGGCCAGTCTTTATTCTTGATAGATTGTCAAGAGGAAAAGCATGGTGATTCTCTTTTTGGATTTATTGGTTTAATTTTATGAGCCACATGGATATGACTCAAAAATACTAGAAGTTCCTTTGATTTATTTTCTGGTTTCTTTATGACTTCAGTGCTCTGGGTTTTATTGTGGACAAACATCAAGAAAAGGTAAATTAGTTGCTTTGTAAGGCCCAAAGAGGGTAAGCGATGATGTCAAACAGAAAAGAGCTAGACGGAGACTGTAAAGAATATGTTGAAATACAATCCTGAGTCTTCATAGTGATCTACTGCAGTGACATACCATTCTGCACAGGAGTGTTTAGGAAAGCAGAATTTATGGGAAAGTGGGAGTTTCTTAGGTTTTTTTCAATCCAAGGCAGACCAAATTCTTGCATGCACTGTTAATTTGCACAGTAGAGATCCAAGGAAAATATATCAGCTTAAATATTTTAGGCAGACAGAACAATGATGTCTAATTTTCCGTTGTTCCACCAGAATACTTTGCGTAAGTTCTGGGACAGGTGAGAAAAGGTTGCTCTTGCAGGCCATGAAGTACACCCCAGCTTCCTGCAGTTGGTGGTGTTAAGAAAACCAAGCAGAGGTAGTCGGGCTTCTTTTTGTTTGCTATTGTTAATGCTCCCCATTTACAGAGAGAGCCTGTGAAGTCTTCCTTACTCTCCTATCCCATCTCCCCCCAAGGGATACTGTCTGCTTCCCCGGCAAAGGAAGGGAAAGTGAAATTTGAAAGCAGTGGTTGGTATCAACCTAATGGCAATTGCTGTGTCCCGGGGACCTAGAAACTGACACTTTGCTATGCTGAAAAGATGCAGGAAGCTTAACTTCAGAACCAGGAGACAGATCTGACATGACTCGCTCCAAACAAACAGGGCTTCAACCACACTTCACTGATAGTGAAGCAAAAACCGTTTTCTACCAGAGTGTCTGATTGACAGCAGATACTCTCCTTTTCATTGTTCTGGCATTCTTCTCAACTTTTTCACCCTTTTTCTTCCCAACACAGATAATTTGTCACGCCACATTTTTCTATAACAACTTTATCTGCAGTTCAGAGAGAAACATAGAAATTAAAATCAGAGAAGGACGAAGAGTTTAGAAAACTTTTTTAGCTTCCCCAAACTGCCAGGAAAAATAGCTAATGTTAAATCTGTGCCAGCTTAACTACAACAATGAAAACTTTCTATGCAAAATAATGAAAGGCATATGGGGTAAAATACCAAGTCCCTAAAATAATCACTTCTTAAAAACATCATTATTTTCTTCCTAATTCTGGGAAGTGTCTAAATATATTTATATGATTTTATATAAATATATATATAATTCATATAAATAAATTATATAAATAAATATATGTTTGTTTATTTTTATAAACTGTAGTTTACAGTTCTTTGCACAACATTTTAATAGTTTGTTATTTTTTCAGTGCCCACACCTGGTGTTACTTGAAGAGTTGAAAGAGGATAACTGATTATGGAGAAAGGTTACAGCTTAGAGATGCTTCATTCTTTGATAGACTTGTTGTCAGAAAACATTCCCTAAGATATAAGTTGTGTAGTTTTTTTCCTTTCTAGTATTCTTGTAGTGGAAGAAATGTTCATAGATCGTGACGTAGTGATCATCCCTGACAAAGCTGCATTCTGTAAATGCACTGATGCTTAGTGGTGGAACATTTACAGTTTGTTGAAACTGAGTAGACTTTGTACTGTAAACCAACAACAGGAACTTTAACAGAAGTACTTAATATATCTCTTATGTGTTTAAATTCTGAAATTTTGCTTGTGCCCATAACTTGGTTAGATTTAGTAGACAATCAGTGACTGTCATCACTTTGAATGCTAATAATTTTGTTGCTTGGCTCAGCAGTGGTGCCAAATCTATAGAACTTGTTTAGCCAGCACTGCTTACAATAATGGCATTTTAATAGAATTCTGAGAAACTCATTACCATTGAAGATGAACTTCTGTTATCTTGAATTTTTAAGAGTAGTCATAAAGTAGTCATTAAAAAGTTTCAGAGGTTTTAATGTAGTATTTACTGTTTGATGATTAGTCACCATTGTGTTCGCTGCTTTGTTCGAGTATTTTATGGAATAGGTGACTCAGCTTTGTTGTTGTATCACAAGTGCTGTGAATGCATTTTCTAAACTCACTGTTTCAAACCATAACTGAAAAGAAAACAAAAACATTTGTGTCATTTTGCAAAAGTACTTCTAGTTAACATTGACATTTAAAATAAACTAACTGTCCCTCACAGGGAAAGACAGGGACAAGAAACCAGGCAGATGTATTGCTAGAAGTTTTCACTGCTGGAGAAAGATAACTGAAATGTCATGGAAATGATTGTCTAGAAATGCAATAGTTTTATACTTGTAATCTGTTTCACTTTCTGCCATTCTGAAAACTTTTTTAATCCCACTCATCAGAGTCTTTTTGGTGCCAGAGAATTCAGCAGTTTTTTAGTATTAGTGGGAAACTGCTTAGCTTTAATATGAAGCTTTACTTACCTAAAATTCAAACAGAGCATCTTATTTCAAAAAAATTACAACATCTAAGGGCTAAAAAATTCTTGTGAATTGTATTTTCTATGTCTCTGCTATGTTAGAACATCGCATTGGTTTCCATTATAAGTTACCTGTTAGTAAACAACCTCAGTTTTCAACACTTTAAATGCAAAATTGATCTGGATAATTGTTTAGTAATACTATACTCTGCAATGAATGTTAATGCTACTTGGTTTACAAAAATGATTTCCACTAAGATGTGGAGATCAACACATAGGTCAAGATTAGCTTAAGGGGTTTATATGATCTTGTAATGAGAAGTGCTAGGTACTACTAACAGGAACACCAAATCCTCATACTAGCTTTCCAAAATCAGACTGGCTAGCTAGCTGCTTTATTACTCAAAAAAACCCCAAGGGTTTATAATTTGCCTTGTATACTCCTGAGTTTCTCATCCATTCCTTACATAGGTCAGCTATGTACGTTTTATTGTGTGTGTTCAGATATGTAATTTCTTGCTTTAGTGATGATGGTTTTCCAATTACTTAAGCAGTTGATTTGAATCCCTTACTTGAAATTCTGAGTCCAATTTAACTCCCATCATGCCTGACTTGCTGACCCTCAGTATATAGTTATACGCTGGGGCACACAACCATGTGTGTTCCAGGTCAGTTAGGTAATGTGCAGCTTAGTATATGAAAAGCAGTTTTTAAGGGAAAAAGAGTTGAATAAGCCTTGAGTATTTGTTTTCATCATCTGTTTTAGATTGCTTCTGAAACAGTTAGTGAATTGGTACTTTAATAGCTTCCTTTGTGTGAAATCTTAGGCTTTATTTAATTCATTTCTATTTAGAAAGTACATTAAAGTGCTTCTTGAAGCTTTTTTACTTTGCATCAGTTTTATTAGCTACCTTTCTTTTTCAGCAATAGCTCTGTGTGTGTTGATTTATTATCTTACTTTATTTTCTTTTTCCACTCCTGACAGTCATACCCGTCCAATTACATGGACCAAATGAAGCCAAACAAATACAGCGTCATTTATTCTACACCGAGTATGTTGCACAATAAATTCTACTCAAATCCTGAAGGACTATCAAATGGAATCCAGATGGAGCCAGTAGACCTTACGGTGAACAAACGGAGCTCACCACCTTCAACTGGAAGTTCTCCTTCCCCCCTGAAATTTCAGACT
Organism: Eurystomus gularis; assembly: GCA_013400335.1. Classification (NCBI taxonomy): domain Eukaryota; kingdom Metazoa; phylum Chordata; class Aves; order Coraciiformes; family Coraciidae; genus Eurystomus; species Eurystomus gularis. The sequence goes on from VZZY01019146.1 coordinate 15,878, forward strand.
GTGCATAGAAGAACTTCACCTGGACTGGCTCTGTCCTCACCCAGCTCACCTCTCAGTAAATTCACACCATCACCCCCAGGAGTACAACCTATTTCCATGCCAATAACAATCCCACCTGTAATGGCCGCTGCTCTTTCACGCCATGGACTGAGAAGCCCTGGAATACTCCCGGTTATACAGCCTGTTGTGGTCCAGCCAGTTCCTTTTATGTATGCCCCCCATCTTCAGCAGCCCATCATGGTGTCCACAGTTCTTGCAGATGAGATGGAAGCTCCAAGTAGCATGCCAGGTTGGTGTTGTCAGAGTTTCATGTATGTCTAAGAAATTCTTTGTGCGTTTTTTGCATTTTAGGGAATGGAACATAATTCCTGTTCTTCTAAAACATGCAGGCATATAATTTACTGTGTAAATATTTTACCAAAGTTACCAAGGTCATACTCTATTCTGATTTATACTTGCATAAAGATGTTAATCTACTGACATTTGGACTGATAAAAATGTTAGATTGATGAAAATAAATAGAATTGTTTTGAATCATAGTTCATCAGGAGATAGACAAAAATTGGAAGATTTTGTAGTTTAGCACAAATCGTTGCACTAAACACAGGGCTGGGGGATTGATTTTAACTCTAGGTTTTTACATGTATTTTTTATTTCCATAACTCTCCATATTTTTGATGTGTTACCTTTCCTTCCTCTGCCATACAGTGCCTGTCATTGAGTCTTATGAGAAGCCTACACTGAAGAAAACAATCAAAGTAGAGCCAGGAAGTGAACCATCAAAGACTGACTTCTATCCTGAACAAATGTCACCTCCATTGATGACTTCATTGTCTCCCCAGCAAGTAATGGTGCAAGAGTAAGTACCTGACAGTAGTCCCAAGATCAGCAGAGGAATCGCAGCGGTTACCAGTTCTCAGGAGCAGAAGGGAGTGTTGCTGTGTTTTAGAATATGTGATGAAATACAGAAATACACACTGCCACTATGAAATATGATTGCAACTTTTTTTTTCCCTCTTTAGCCATATAGGAGTTGATACGTATTTACATATTGCAACCACATAGATCTGCTTATATAACACATTTCTCAAGTAATGCTAGTCCCAATCCTGCAGTTTACTGAAAGTAGGATTCCCAATAGGCCAGTGATACCTGTTTATGTCAAAGCAGCAGCAATCTGGAAAGCTACTGTAAAGACATTTCATACTGATCTCTGTATTTATGTTGCCTGAAGTACCTTTCTTTAGAAATATTCTTATGATCTTCTTTTCTTGGAGGACCTGTTTGTCTTTTACAAAAATTTCTCTACTTGGTGGAAAGAACCCCCTCAGGCCTACAGGTTCTATAGATAGCCAGTGAAATTCCGTGTTTACCTGAAGCCATTGTTCCTTGGGTGGTTTTTGTGGCAGCTCAAGTACTTCCTGAAGCTCACTGCCCTCCCAGCCACTTGTTTCCACCCCAGTACCAACTCATTGTGCTGGTACAGCTGTTACTGAGGCCCCTGCATGAACTGGATCACACATCTAATTGGGTTTTAAACAGTCCTGTTTGCAGTAGACAGGTCAAGGGCTAGAAAGAAGTGAGGTCTGGGGCAGAAACTTTTTAGTTGGAAATGTTAAACATTTCTCAGGAAGTACCTGAGGAGCCACGGGCACCCTTCCATTTTCTGTTTTCCTAGGGAATATTCTGTCAACTTAGCAAAATCATGGAATGGTCTGGAGCCCAGCTCATTCTTCCGCAGACAGTGCTCTGGGCAGGCATGCAGGCTGCCAGCATAGCTCTGGCAGAAGTTACAGGTTGGGAACTGAGCTGAGCTCACAGTAGCTGACCTCAGAATCCACTTCTGCTCTTTATTTTTGCTCACTGTTGCCTTTGGAGCAATTTTACGAGATCTTACCTCCTAGAGTGAGGAACAAGGGCTCCTAGCCGTTGTGCAGCTCCCAAAACCAGTGTGGGAGTGTGAGGTGTTTCAGAAAGACAGAAAGCATGAGATGGTCAGTCTTCTGCATTTCCTTCAGAAGGCAACCCCTTCCTTCTGCTCATGACTGTTCCCAGGTTAGAAGGCACACCATGGCTCCAGGGATAACGCTATTCTACACAGCCTTTTTGTGGGCACTCCTCCTCGTTTTCAAGTCTCTAACCAGCTTGGACAGAGCTTCTAGAGAATGCAGGCTCTTTGCAGCTAACTAGTTGCCAGCTAGCTTTTATAACCTATATGCTGTTTATTTAAAAATAATCTTAGATGTTTTATTATAATAAACTTCAATAAAATGGTGAACATCTGCATTTAGTAGGTGGTTACTTATCTTCCATAATGGACCTGCTACATAAGGGAGTATGTACTTGGGCCTAACTGCTGCTAGGTCAGGACTATCAAATGGTTCAGTTTACTTGTGTTCTTTGTTAGGCCTTTTCAACAAGAGCAAACCAGTAGGTTCTGTTCCTGACTGATACCACACCCTTCCTCTAGGGCTGAGACTTCTGCAGACTTGTCACCTGCATTAGTGATTTGCATTAATTATTTCCCAATGCGCCCAGTTTCCACAGGAAACCCATCCGCTGAGCAAAGAATATAAAACTCAGTGTAACATATAGGTCGTGTTACAAAAAACATTTGCATAGCCCATGTTTCCAAAGGATCTCCTCTGCTTGCCAGTGCAGAGCATTATGTTTATGGAGACTCTGTCCTCACATTGTAATGGCTTAAATTGCTTCCTGGCTGTCCTGTAGAGCTGCAGCTCTTGCTGGTTCCTCAAGGCAGCCCTTTGGAGTTCACATCTTGCTGTATTCGCAACAAGATGTTTGTAAACGGTGGTGTTTAATGCTTTGAAAACTACATAGACAAATCACATAAGTTACAGGATGACAGACCTAAACCTTTATAGAATTTCCTGTTGTATGACAGCTTCATCAGCCTCTCTCTATATTATGAGCTGTAGTTAGGCAGTGATTTTTAATCTTTTTTTTCATAGGTTCCAACTGCCCGAAATGCACTATTCAGACACAAGCTACATTAAAGGAGCATAGAAAACCTTGAGTCTCGCATTTAAGTGACTAATTTTACTTTAGTGTTAGCTTTTGGCATATCATTATATATAGTATAATGTTGGTGGCATTTCTGTAGGGATTGTTGGACTTTCTAGTATGTCTGATATTTAATGTAATTACGCAGTATTTGTAAAATCAAACCTGAGGTAGTAATCTCTGAACAAATACAAGAAGCCTCATTAACGTATTTTCTTGCGATTGCAAGTATCAGAGTCTAACTCATGCTGTCAGCATAAGGTGGTCTGTTGGTAAAGAAGGAGAAAAAGCTGTTGAAACTGTAACAATTTTTGGAAGATTCTCTCATGTATTAAAGAATGACGCTTAAATGGTTAGGCTTACGTGAATTTTTATCTGGTTGCGTAAGAGAGGAATGAAAGAATTAGGGCTGGTTTCTATTGCTGGCATTTCTTAATATTTGCCTCTGATTTTTGATACTGCCTTAACCATTTTTTAAAACTGCCACACCCTGTCTGATTATTGATAACATTCTGTAGTCTTGCCAGCCTCCTTTCCTCTAAAGGGAAAATGAGACAAATTCTCAGCGCTTCTTTTTACACACTCTTAGATTGAAAACCATCACAAATTGTGAACAGCCAATATCCTTTTTCTCCATTTTTCCACGTTACTATGTCCAGGATGAACCTCCACATATAGGGATTTAAACTAAGTTTGCTTACTGTCCTAAGCCAAAGTTTCTCCAAAAAGATTAGTATGTAACAGTGTTAAAACTGAGCATTGCTTTAGAGAAGCATTTCTTTGGAAGCTAAAAGCTTGCCCTTCTTATGGCAGAGTAGGTACATCTGTGTCTAACATCACCATCTCAGGTTTCCTGCCATTACTATATTTTCAGCTAGATTTAATGTGTACTTGAAGAGTACATCGCTCAACAGTCACAGAAACAACCAAGAAAGAGAAATTGGCTCCCAGTTTGAAAGCATGTAACTCTAATAAAAGAATTAATAACAGAATTAAACTTTTCCCACATCAATAATTCCCATCATGCTGCTGTGGAGAGTGATAGAAAACTTTTTTCTTGTTAAAACATGCACAAGATTTTCTGTCTTTAGCACATGCCCTTTGTTTGCTGAGAGAAGTTGGTGTTTCTGAAAATTAGGCCCTAAAGGAACTTGGTTTAAGTAACTAATATAAACTAGTGTTATAAAACATCATTCAATCAGCAAAGAAATGTGACTGAGAAAAGACAGGAGTTGTAGAAAGCTTATTTCTGTCAGGTGGAGGAGCTGTTTTTGTAACAAGGAATGCTAATGTCTGCACATAATATATGATATACTAAGTTTCAGTTAAAAGCTAAAAAATGTGCTACAAGCACTGATACAAATCTGCTAACAGATTGAAAAATGCAACCTGTTGTGAGGCTGCAAGATGTGAGGTTGCAAGATGTGTAATGCCACTTACCTTTTTGACAAACGTATTTATTTCCTTTCCTAACATTGACAAGGAAGACAGAATCGAGGTTGTCCCCAATTCTACAGTAGGGATGGAGTTCAAACCTAAATATCCACAGTCAGTGACACCTTTTAAGAAGCTCAAAGTCCTTTCACGTGCATGAATTGTTTATGGTTTTGTTTGTTACTGAAGTCCATATGTAGTTAGCAGATGTCTTACCTGCACTGTACCTGTGGGCTTCAAAAGCAAAAGATGGTGTTTATGAAGGTGGGGGGACAACTTCAGACATCCTGTGGGTGTGCCACACAGGCTAAACTCTACTTTTAGGAATTGACGTCAGTGGTATAGGGAGGCCGCACCCTCCTGCCAGCACCAAACAGGAAATTCTTAATTACTCTCTAAAGGAGTGGCTGGAACAATAAAGATTGAGTTCTGCTTTGAAACCCTAAAGATACAATTTCTTTAATAATATGGAGTAGCTGTTTCCAATTACAAGCAAATTAGATACATTTGAAGGAAGAACAAAAATTGTGAACAATACAAGAAAAGTTCACTCTGAACTCATAGTTTGAGAAATTTGGATTTGACCGAAAAACAGGAATTTGAAGAGGGTTTTTCATTTGTAAGTTTAAAAAAAGCTAGGGAGTCGTAAAAATGGCTACATCATGCCACAAAGTGAGTAAACATTTAAAAATATGACTGCTAGAATACACAAAATTTGCTAAACCCTCTTGAATTTTTCGACGTGCATGTAATGTTGTTCTTTCTGCCAAGAGACAGAGTGGTAGCAAATAAAGGACTCTGTCATGAATCATATTAGCTGAGGTTTGCTGTGCTAAATGTTTTTCATTTTTAACATTCAATTTGACTTTGCAGGAATCACCCCTCAGTTATAGTTCAGCCAGGAAAGAGACCCGTACCTGTGGAATCCCCGGACACACAAAGAAAACGCAGAATACATCGATGTGATTATGAAGGCTGCAACAAAGTCTATACTAAAAGCTCCCACCTGAAAGCTCACAGAAGAACCCATACAGGTTTGAGTATTGCTGTGCTTTTCTTTCATCGAATCTATGGTAAAATAGTAGACTAGGCTTTTAGTTTGTGCTAATGGCCAGGTGACCATGGGTGTAAACAACAAAACGACAGAAGTTAGATCTGGCATTGTTCTGAATATAATTGTAGGCTGAGCAAAAGACAGAGGATGCAGCAGGAAAAACTCACAACAGGAGCCTGTAAGCCAGAGTAGGATCATGGTGTATGCTGGTGTGCTTTACATTCACTGGCTGTTTGCTCAGTTTCTGTCCAGTTGCTTGCAGATTACTCATTCTGCACACCCTGTAAACACCAAATCAGTTCAGATTGCACTACCTCATCTCTTACACCACAGTCAGATTTCACTGAGACTTCCATGGGAGTAGCCCGTTTGCAGAAGTCTGACCTGTGTGCCAAATACAAACATAACTGCTTCACATGGACACGCTAACTATTGGTCCTAGAGTGTTCTTCTCTGAGTGAGTGTTTCAGACAACATATTCCTATCTCTGTTCTCCACAGAAGTGCTCATCTTGGCATGCTGAATGAATGTATGCACATCCAAGGTTTTTATAGGCTTGTCTGTCTGATCTGTTAAGCCACCCCTTTACCTGTTAGGCAGCACAATAGTGTTAAGGAGAAGGCAGATCACTTACTAGAAAGTAAGGATTGACAGGATTTTAACTTGAGCTGCTTGTGACAGTGGTGCCAGTTACACTATAGTAACTTTAAGAGGTCACAGGATTTCTGCTTGCTGTGCTGAATGGTAGCACCAGTCCTTTCCCCTAATTAATCTAGAATATGAGGTCCTGATTTTGAAAATACTTAAACCTGCATACTTCTGGGCTCGATGAGACAAAACAAGTGCTAATATGGCAGAGGGAGGAACAGAAGAGACAATAGAAAATAAGTTTTGGCAGGAAACAATTTTTTGATTTGTTAACTCTGACTACCCAGTTTCTAGCGCAGTGTGCTCTGCAACCCAGTGCTGTTTGGAGGCTTTTTGAGTAAGCATTAACGTACTTGCTGAAATTGGACAAGGCAAGAGGATAAATCTGTCAGATACTTAACTAATGTGTTTGTGTCTTAAATCCCCACTTCTGTGTTTCTTTTTCCAGGTGAAAAACCATACAAATGTACTTGGGAGGGATGCACGTGGAAGTTTGCTCGTTCTGATGAATTAACACGGCATTTCCGCAAGCATACAGGAATCAAACCTTTTCAGTGCCCAGACTGTGACCGTAGCTTTTCACGTTCGGACCATCTTGCTCTTCACAGAAAACGCCACATGCTAGTCTGAATGTCTTCTGTCCCTGACTCCTCTCACACTTTCCTTTTTTTTTTTGTACACATACATTTTAATTTGGATTCAGCTGGTCTGAATCTCTGAGTTTATACCATTAAAAGCTTACCTATGGTCAGTAACAGATGTTATCTAACCCTTCTATGTCCTTGCCACGGGTCAGACCTAAAGAATGTGAACACTTGTTTTTTTTCTCGGGGGGATGCTAAGCAAACCCTTTCTGCAGACAGTATGTTTAATGTATTCCATTGTGAATAAGGGAATTTGTGAACTAACAGCTTTTGTTGGTTTCTTCATATAATCAACCCAGCATATAGTGATAAAGTAGTAACTGTTACTGAATATCCAGAATGCTAGTCCTTGCCAGATACTTTTATTTATGTGCCCTGTTAAGGGATACACTCTCATTTTATGCTCAACAATGCAATGAATGGACTCTCCCAACCGTGTTGATTTCTGCAATATGGTTAATACAACAGTTTTAGAAAGACACCTGATTTAGAAATCCCCTCTGCCAGAACAGTGAGTAACACTCTAGAAATAAATCTAAGCAATATAATTACTTTACAGAAAGATTGAGTCAAGAGTATCATTTACCCCAGTCAAGAAGAAGAATTGGCAGGAATTGGTCCATACTTAATACTGTGCATTTAAATCGATGTCATCTGTCCTTTGTGTTATAGTGTAGTATATATCCTTGTTTATATTGCATAATGTCCTGGTGGATTTGTTAATTGAAGACCTTGTGCGACGTGTATGTCTGGTTTCTGTGCAAGTGTATGGATGGAACACACACGGTACTCTCCTATGACATGGCATTAAATGATATTCATAGAAACCTACCACACCTCATTTCAGGGATATAGACTATCCCTCTACAATTACTCCCCCACGTTTCCTCTAGATAATTTTTTCTCTTCACTGTACCTCAGAAAATAGCAATCGTTATGTCAGAAATGCTCCAATGTATTGTTGCCAGTGCCACTTGAATACACTACAGTATTTAAAGTTATTAATCCACAGTTTTTTTGTTTAATGAGAAGATGGCATCAGATATGAAGCTCTTCTGATGATGAATTTGAGTCATGTATATGTTTTAGATAAAAACATACACCAAATCATCCATTTGATAACTCTGATTTGTGACTCTGGTAGTCTCTCAGCGTTAGGTAGATAGGCTTTCCTGTGACTGTCTATTGCATTAAAACACTTCAGAAAGTCTTAACCTCCATGTCAGTTAGCAAACACAACTCCATAGATAAACGGAATTCGAGAAACCTTCAGTTGACCCTCGAAACATTCCTGTCTTTGGAAGCCCATTGAAAGGCAAGTTTCTGTCTTCTGGCAGTCTGCTGGCAGACTTTGTGGCACTGCAAGGAAACGGGATGTACTTCTCTAGGCTCTCCTGTACCAATGTGTTCTTCTTTCCCCTAGGTAAGGTACATGCCATTCCCTGCAAATTAAACCTGACGTCAGATTTTTTGGTTGGTTGGTTGTTTTTTTTAAAACCCACTGGAAAATGGAGGGTTGAGGGAAGGAGAAGTTTCGTAAAACTCCAGGAGGCAGGAGGAGTGTCCATCTGCAGGCAGGTGTATCTGAGCTTATGGAGCAGGTAGGCTGTGTGGAATCCAGTGCCGTACTGAACTGATCTTGAAGGTGGACGAGTTAAAGTGCAAAGAACCTTTGCTTGGTGGTAGAGTTTACCACCTGCTCTGCTGGCATCTGACCCATAGTATCAGATAAGGAGAGGATCTCTATTTCCTAGAGAAAAACGTTCCTACAGCAATTGCTATGAAATACAAAGTATTGTTCCAGTATAACAAATCTTACATGTGAGAATATGGAACTGGCAATTTTATTTAAGGAATAGAGCCCTGAACATGGGCTCTACAAGGGGAGAACAGGGATTTGCAAAGGAGGGCTAGGAACATGGCCACTAAGCTTTTGTGAGGAAGCTCTATATGCTCTGTTACAGCACCGTACATCCTCGCCAGTTTGCTAGGACAGGGAAGTTACATCAGATCTGTCTTGTCAGTGGCCGTCGTCTGCTTATCTATGGAGCTGAAAAACCTGGGAGATGCACTGATCTTTTTTTGATTGGCTGGGTTGTTGTTAACATTGAAGAACTTGCAGGGAAGTGAGTGATACTAATTAGCAGCTGTTGTAGAATGGGGATTTTTGTTGGATATTTTCTATTGTCAGTGGTAGCAGAATTGGCCTCCTTCATTAGGCTCTAGGTTTTAATGGCAGTTCCATAAATGCTGACACATCACTGACTGAGAGGCTGTGTGGAGCCCCTGTAGCATCAGTCGCAAATCTACAGACAATTAGTATCCTGGGATGAAAACAATTCTCTACTATATTCTAGGGGAAAAAGCAAGCAGATGAGATCCTATGAAAGTAAGCAACTTAGTAGCAGCCAGTCCCGTTTTTAGTTCAACAAATGCAGATGCATAAAATTTGGGATGTTTAAGGAACACTTGATTCCAATGCTCTCTTTTAAGACTTTCACAAAATGTTTAATTTTATGTTTTTTTAAATTAGAAATCTAAAATCAAGTACCCTAAAAGCAGAACTTCTTCGTAACTAAGAGTTACTTTGGAGAACTTAGTCTAGGCTATTTACCATGTTCATTCATTAGCCTATATACCTTTTTCCTGAAAATACTTATACTAATGGTGGGAGAGAATACAGTGGAGAATCAATAGAACTTTAAAATATATTTATCCATGTGCCTTGTGATTTAGGACAACGTAAATTCAAATATAAATATTTGAGACATTCATGTAAATGCCTCGCTTATGGGATTTTTCACTTGTATCTGGTGGTTGTTTGTGGGGTGTTGTCAAAAAAGTCACAAATACACTTTCATCTTTCAGCTGAAAATGTGAATTTACATCTTAACTGATTTATTGATTCATTTTAGCAAACTTTTATTTGAGGGGTATCGTGTAATTTTTAAATATGCACAACTAAATACTTTCAAAGCAAGTCCTCCCATCTTTGTCCTAAAAAGAAGCCAGTTTAGATACAAAGATAGAAAACCCCACTTGTGCAGAATGTGTATATTTTAAATACCCACCTTTTTCCCTCACAGGATTGCACTGTGCAGTGTGTAACAGGTTTTACTAAAATGGGCCTGTTTAAGCCATTTGATTATAATAAATTACTAGTTTCTACGACAATCACAAAAGGCCATACAGGTATTCAAGTGTGTGGTTTTATTTAAATATACACCACCATTCTGCAGCGATATTTCTAGTGCCACATCTTGTCCAAATACATTGTTGTCTATGTCAAGGTTAGCAACAGGTAGATGAATACAGATCCTTTCTATAAAAAATTACGAAGCATTCTACATATCTTAAATGGGCTACACCAGTTTTCATTATATTTTACAGATATTAGCACTTTTTTAAATGTACTTTCAATATTAGAGGGTCAAAATAATCTTTCTGCTTAGCATCTCTCACCTGCAAATACAGCAGGGACATCATATTTACTTTAAGACTTGTAAAACTATGCAGAAATTTTTAAATAAAATGTAATATATTTTATAAGCTAATAAGACTGAATGGGTAATTAAAGGTTTCTAGCGTGCATTACTATAACTTGCAAATATGGAGACATTTTGGTAATCTTTTCTTACTGAAGATGTGAATGTTTAATTTACTTTCACTGTTTCTACTTTGGTAGTCCAATGGGAATTCAGTAATGACATTTTGTCATGTCAAACTGTGAAGATAAATTTGTACTGTACAGTCCTCATACTATATTCAGTACACAGTGCGTATGTATTATACTTGTTAATAAAACCCTCAGAATATTGTTTGTGGTCATGCCATCATACACTGTACAAGGAGCGATGACACAGATACAAAGGTCAGAGGTGTGCCTGGGGATCTCTGCTGGCTCCGGTTTTTGGCTGGCCCTTCTGCAGTGTCCATGCACCCCTTCCGTGTGTACCTGCCCCACATGGGACTGAGGGCAGGCAGGGCAGGAGCGCGAGGTTCTGCAGGCACTGCCTGTAGGCACCTGCCCTTCTCACCCCAGTGTTCTGGAGAGGCTGTGCCCAGCGGAGCACTTAGCAGCAAACTCACAAGAACAGTTTACTTGCTTCTAATTAGGGCATTCTAATTAGTCCATTGGTGGGTCTGGAGCACCAAACGTATGAGTTTGCATTTTTTAGCCCTCGCGAAAGGTCTGTCTGGGCCTGCTCCTTCAGCCATGCTTGGTCCCCACAGCCCTTGCCGTGCCAGCACGTCCATGCGCATGAACCCGGCTCCCCTCCGGGCACACCCGCAGGCTTTGCTGGGAGATGGTGATGTGTAGAGCTGGCAAAGAATGGTTTTTACTTCTTCACACCTTTTCAGATGCCTAAAAAGAGTGAGCCCAGTTGAACTCACTGTGCATGTCTTAACACTTCCCATTCCTGCTAATTGCATCTGGGCGTTTGGTTTACTGATGCCTGGGACCCAGCAGACCAGCCTGCTGAGCACCTACGCTATGCCATGGTGACGTACAGCAGAAATTAGGCATAAAAATAAAACCCTGCAAACGGCAATTAGAATGTGAGAAAATGACCAGCTTGTATTTGTTGGCACCCTGCTTGAAAGTAGGGATTGCTTATGGTAAAGCAAGAGCCAGTGCTCCATCATGCTGTTGATTTTTAAGTTCATCTATTAGCAAACTAGTCAGTATCTGCATCCCACATGCTGCTTGCCTGGAGGGACTGATGGTGTGGGGGACAGAGCGACAGCCACTGACCCAGTGCCAGAGCTGCCATGAGGAAGGGCTTGTCCTGACCTGTGTTCTCCAGCCCACACACACCTGCAAGAGCCTCCTGCATTGGCTGGGCTGACAAAATTATTACAGTTTTCCTAAAAGGCAAAATGTGTTGTATGTCTTGCAGCATGAACTATGATTTTCAGGAAACAGTGATAATTTAATCGGCCACTGGGTGTCACCCATAGTCTTGACAAAAAGGCAACATGTAAGTTCACGAGATGATTTTAATTTAAGAAAATATTTATTTTCTTGTAATTAAGAAATAAAGATGTTCCTCCTGTCTTGCCTTGTATCACTGAGTCAGAACTTGTCATGCACAGAAAATGTGTGAACTTCATGAGGTTCAACAAGGCCAAGCGCAAGGTCTTGCACCTAGGTCAGAGCAATCCTCAGTATCAATACAGGCTGGGAGACGCTGGGATTGAAAACAGTCCTGCAGAGGACTTGGAGGTACTGGTGGATGAAAAGCTGGACATGAGCCAACAATATGCACTCACAGCCCAGGAGCCCAACCGTATCCTGAGCTACAGTTGCAACCAGCATTATCAGTATAGGCTGGGAGAGGACATACTGGAGAGCAGCCCTGTGGAAAGGGACTTGGGAGTGCTGGTGGATGAAAAACTGGATATGAGCCACCACTGTGCAAAAGCAGCCCAGAAGGCCAATCACATCTTGGGCTGCATCAAGAGAACTGTGGCCAGCAGATCAAGAGAGGTGATTCTGCCCCTCTACTCTGCCCTGGTGAGACCTCACCTGGAGTATTGCGTCCAGTTCTGGAGCCCCCAGCACAAGAAAGATGTGGACGTATTAGAGCATGTCCAGAGGAGAGCCACCAGAATTCAGGGGAATGGAGCATCTCTCATATGAAGACAGGCTGAGGGAGTTGGGGCTGTGCAGCCTGGAGAAGAGAAGGCTCCGGGGGGACTTTATAGTGACCTTCCAGTACCTGAAGGGGGCCTACAGGAAGGCAGGGG
>VZZY01019146.1:28487-51417 GCA_013400335.1 Eurystomus gularis
GGTGGAGGCCCCATCCCTGGAGTCATTCAAGGTCAGGCTCGATGAGCCTCTGAGTAACTTGACCTAGGTAGATGTCCCTCCTTGTGTAGGGAGGTTGGACTAGATGACCTCTGGAGGTCCCTTCCAGCCTGAAACATTCTATGATTCTATGATTCTACATCAAAAGAAGCATGGCCAGCAGGTCAAGGGAGGTGATTCCCTCTACTCTGCTCTGGTGAGCCCTCACCTGGAGTACTGCATCCAGCTCTAGAGTCCTCAGTAAAAGAAGGACATGAACCTGTTGGAGCAGGTCCAGAGGAGGGCCACAAAAATAATCAGAGGGCTGGAACACCTCTCCTGTGAGGAAAGGCTGAGAGAGTTGGGGTTGTTCAGCCTGGAGAAGAGAAGACTCCTGAGAGACCTTATTGCAGCCTTTCAGTACTTAAAAGGGGCCTGTAAGAAAGATGGGGACAGTTGCAACAGGACAGAGGGTAATGGTTTTAAACCAAAAGAGGGTAGATTTAGAATAGATAAAAGGAAGGCATTTTTTAATGAGGGTGGTGAAACACTGGAACATGTTGCCCAGAGAGGTGATAGAAGCCCCATCCCTGGAAATGTTCAAGGTCAGGTTGGACAGGGCTCTGAGCAACTTGATGTAGTTAAAGATGTCCCTCCCAAGAGGGAGGTTGGCCTAGATGACCTTTAAAGGTCACTTCCAATCCAAATCATTCTATAATTCTATAAAATCTGCTCAAGGATTTAAAACTGATCTTTCTGTCTTCACTGCAGTTTTTAGCCATAAAACCACTTTTAACATATCCTCTACAATTAAAACTCTGGCCTGGCCAAACACTAACAAAGTCAATACACAATGTGTGCTTCCAGGCCTGTGAGCTCAGTGAGAGCAATGCTTGACATCATTTCTATAAATACGGATGTCAGTATGACAGTATCTCAAGAGTTCCACCAGATATTCGTGTCCTTTAAGTCTTGCGAACTTCTTCCCAAAAGGCAGCTCTATAAACACATTTAAGAAAAAATCTTCAACAGCATACTGACACATAAAAAACAGTGAAGAAAAGCATTTGCTACATTTGGCCAAAATAAAGAATAATCAACATTTTACCCTCTGAACAGAAACAGACTTTCAGGGAAGAAGAAAATGGAAGTTCCAACAGAGAAGTGATGAGAAACACTGTCAAATGCTAATAAAAAAAAAACAAACCCATACAAAATTAATCTGCCTTATCAGAGGAACTCAGAAGTGTATTTTAAGCAGCAGTAGTGTATGGTACAATACATAAATTACTGAAATACTTGGCATGTGCATGAAAGATTTGTGAGGTAGGAAGGACAGAGTATAAAGGGGTGTCACAGTTAATATCCTAAAACAATATACATGGCAAACTTGAGAAACTTTCACACCAACCCAGAACTTGGGCTTCAGAACTGTCTTAAAGGTGATGGACTCTTCCACAGCCCAGACCCTGCGCATTACTTAGGACGTAAACCCCAGTTTGCTGATGCATTGCATTTACAGAGACCAGAAAGCCTGATTTGAGCAATTTTACTTCCTCTTTTCTCATCTAGTGAACAGAACAGAAAATGTGCCCATTAAAAAGTTACCACTATGTGTGAATGTTAGTAGTGTCTGTGTTCCAGTATTGGGAGATTGGTGAGGAGAACTGTAAACACACTCAAGTTACTTGCAGCTGGTGGTGACATTTTGGGTGGACGTAACTCTGTAGCTGAAATAAAGAAGACACTAAAGCTTAGCTAGGCAACTGCCTAAGAGCAAACCGCGACCATACAGAGGAAGTCAAGAACCTGCACCCAGAGGGATGCTGTACAGCTGGGAAAAACCTGTTAAGAAAGAAATGTTTCAGCTCCAGCAGCACATTCAGGCTGCAGCCCCAGTTTTAACATCACTACTTCTGTGGGGAGCACCTCACAGCCTGCTCAAACTGGCTGGCTGGCACATGATGTTTGTGATGCGCTTTTGGCAGCGCCCCATAGTGCCCAATGTCCATGGCTGCCATGTTGGGTTGCCATGAAGCACAGGGTAGGGTAACGGCTTCCTGACTCAAAACTCCTGCAGACCACTAAGCTCCTCTGTGTCTGAAGATCTGCCCTCATCATAAATAACCTGCTTTTCAAGCACATTACATTAATCATCTCCTGCTGAAGTACTGAGGGTTTGGCAGCCCTTTCTAAAGTATCCAAAGAAAGCTTGGTCCTGGCTTTGGAAAGGAGAAGATCTCAGTTATGTGTTATCACAGAACTCAGTAGCCAACTTCCCTTCCTGAAATTAAGACTTAATAGAGGTTTTCAGCCCTTCTTTCCAAAGCTCTAAACAGAAAGACAGGGTCCTAGCATCCTATTGTGATACCTAGTAACCTAGGCTGGTCAGTGGTGCACAGCAGTGTCTCAGCACCTCTGTATACTGGAAGGCTCTCCCATAGCTTCCTGTCCACTGCTTCACGTAGCTACCACCACACACACCTGGCAGATGCTTGGGCAGCCACCTCAGCGAGTGTTACTGGCTTGCTCACCTCACGTGCTACTCATGGCTGTGATCAGAAGGGTTTGCATTTCCATTAAGCTGTACGTATAATTACACAACCCCTCATCACCAGTGAAATGACACCAGCAAATTTAACAACAGATAAAATATGAGTTTATTAGATTGTCAAATTAAATCCAAGCACAGCATAAGATTAGATGTCTCCTGTCAACAAATAGCATCAGTTTTATTTTAGCAGAGAAGTTATTTCCCAATGAAAATTACTCCTTTCTTACCAGCATGATGACCCTCAGCATGTGCTGATTCAAAGGGCAAGGTAAAAGGGTTCACTGAAAGTCTGGAGGTAAAAGGGGATTCACCTCCAAACATCAAGCTGCTACATTTGAGAGAACAGGTTAAAAACAAGCAACACAATATAGCTTGATATGATCATAGCAGAAAGCAGCAATACTATAATACCATTTACAAAATTATTTTAAGACAACAAATAGTGAATTCTATAAAATCAGGATTTGGTGGGTAAACCTAGGCAAGTGGGAATATTTAGTACAGCAAAGGAAGAATATTAAACAGGGATTAATGGCTCCAATTTTCAGCTCTTACACAGGGAAGTCTCTACCTGTGAAGAAGTGAAAGACTTCCAGGTAGGGAAAGCAGGCTGAAGATGTAGAGATACCGTGCCCTTGACTTCAACTATAACAATGTACAGGAAAGGATTTAAACAAGAGTTTTCTTCCATCTTGTATTTTTTAATTAAACCCAAGGAATTAGATCCTTACCACCTTAACCTCACAACATCCATGTTAGAACAACGATTAAATGTATGCCTTGACAGTCTAGATGACATTGAAATAACCACTATTTTTGTTAATTTAAAATACGGCTTTCAATGGAAAGAGTCCAAAAAAAATGCAACCCAAATCTACAAAAAAAACTGAAATCAATATGAAAATTTCCCTCTACTTCTCTTTGCTGATGAAGGGCAGCCACAAGACTTTTGACTACTTCACGACTAGAATAAGCAGTAGTAATTAATGTATGTATCACAATTACATTTTCTACAAACTAAGAAAACTGTGAAAAACTATTAAAAATTCAATAACACAATTAAATGCAAGACAGTCAAATCAGTTATTTACATACTGACTTATACTACTAGTAGAAGTAACATCACTCTGCTCCTCATTTGCTTCAAAAGATACTGGCAGGTTAATGCTAATAGCTGCCCTCAGGTTAGCCCAGAAAAGGGGACGCTTGCTCCTCTCCTTTGGCCACTCCAGGTACGTTCGCTTTGCCATGAGAGCCTTCAGCTTGTGATACCTGGCAGGGATAACGTACGGAGCAATTGGCTCCAGTAAAATGAGGATTAAGCTGTTGGAATTCTCACTGAACAGTTTGTGATGGGCAAAGTATAGCTCATAGTGACACCACTCGCTCTGCACAAAGTTGGGAGACAACACAAAGATCGACTTGTAGCTCTTCTCAATGCAGTTAATGATGTTCTCCACAATGGTCTTGCCGGGGATAAAGTTTCTCTCGTGCTGGCACAGCCGTACACAGCCATCCCCCTTCTCCAGGTTCGGGATCAGCTCATTCTTCACCCACAATGAATCGCGCTCACTGTAGGAAATGAACGCATGAAACTGCAGAATGGTCTCCTGCTCTTCAGGGTGGTTGTGCCAGGCTCTCCGCTTTGTCTGCGTCCACTGCCACGTCATCCGCACATACCACGGCACATCCAGGTAGATGCACAGAAAGGCCACAACAGCCACCAGCACCAGCGTCAGCAGCAGGGCTGTCACAAGCAAGAGCATTGTGTTGCAAGCCAGTTCAGTCAGGTGGAAGTCCTTCAGCTGCGTTCCTCGCAAGTCTTCTGGGTACTCGCACGTGTACGCCACCGGCCAGCCAAACAGCTTTCCCCCAGACTGCCTCTCCAGCTGGATAAAGTCTTGCAGTTCACAGGAACACTTGAACGGGTTGTGCCCGGCTTGTAGCTTCCTGACCCTTGGGCAGCTCTGGAAGAAGTTGGCAGATGGCGTGAGAATCAAATTCATCTCCATGTTCAGGAACTCCAGCGACACAAAGCCACTGCACCCTGGCAGGTCAGCCAGCCTGTTGGATGCCAGGTTCAGCTCTTCCAAGGATTTCAGCTCAGCCATCCCCTTGGGGACACTGGTGATCTGATTGTTCTGTAGGTTGAGTTTTTTGACGTTGACGGGCAAGCAGTCAAAAACAGCTTCCGACAACTGATTTGAGGACAGGTCCAAGTCTGTCAGAGACTCGGCCCATTGGCATTGCACATCAGCTGCATCGTTACTCAGCAAGTTGTTGCTCATGTCCAAATATTTCAGTGATTTCATATGGCTCGTCATGAAGCTTACCTTGAGAAGGCTCTCAAATTTATTCCTCTGCAAAATAAGTAATTTCAGATCTGTCAGAGTGCCACAATTCTGGAACAATTCATCTGTCAGGGCATTGTGAGAAAAATTTAAGTACTGAAACGAGCTTGTTCTATTGGGGCAAAGCATGTGTGGCATATATGCATCATATATTGTCAAACTGTCAATATTCATCTCTGAAAACTGCCTGTATACAATCTCCTGATTGAAATAATAAAGCTTATTACGAACATGCTCCAAAGTTAGCACTTTCATAGAGCCACCCAAAGAGATTAATTGTATCAGAGAGCTTAATAAGGGCAGAAATTCATATTGGGTCAGATCTCCCAGAGGTCCCCGAAAAGTCAAATTTCTCACAGTCAAATGCTGCACAGGTGAATACCAAATAAGCATGAAAATTTGCAAAATGATAGCCCATTGTAAGTCCACAGTGTCAAGCATCAGATCTGTTGCCTTGATTTTCTCCAGAAGCGTCAAAGAAGGAGGGGAGAAATCTTTGTAGCTCAAGTTATACCTCAAGTTATCTATTTTTAATTTTTCTGAAGCGCTCATTCCATCATACAAGAGGGAAAAACTGAAGTTTTGGGTTGCTGCAAAAACAATGTGGAGGGCCCTTGTATTCAAGGCTGTCAGACTTTGCGACTCATACAGAGAAAAGTCTTCTAAGGTTAGGAAGACAGTGTTCAGCTGCAAGTGTGTAATATAGCTGAAGTCTGACCTTCGTACCATCGTGGCACTTAATCCTAGATACTCCAAATGAAACATGTTCCCAAATTCCTGACAGATGGGCAGGGCAGTAAACTTATTGAAAGAAAGATCTAAATGTCTGAGATATGCAAGAGTTTGACAGTAAACTTTTAAAATGTTATTATGAGATAAATCTAAGTATTCTAAATCTTCATTAAAAATGAAGACAGTAAAGTCAAGCTCTGTAATTAGATTATGAGAAAGATTTAATACTTGAAGGTCAGAAAGAGAAATAAATTCTGAGATACTAAGTCCAGAGATCCTATTATGTGATAAATCTAATACATGAGTATGGACTGGAATGTTTTTTGGAACATTAGTTAGCAAACTGCTTGAATAATTTGCAATAAATTCATTTTCCATAGTTGGTTGGATATTATTCCACAGCATGAATGTAAAGACACAAGAAAAGACATAGATATTTGTAAGGGGTCTCATTATGTTTTCCAGGTTTATCTCAGTTTTTTACAGAAACACCGAAGTATATCTTCATTCTCTTTTCAATGTCTCAGTGATAAGTCCAACCCTATGAAAAGAAAACACATGGAATTTGCTGAAATTGTTGAACTGCTAAAATGAAATTCAACACAAAGTTTATGTAATAAAAATTTTATTTTTATATACTCTTGTTCTCTGTTCTTATTAATGCTCTTCACTCCCATTCTTTAATTCCAATTATTGATTTTCTCAGTTAAGTAGAATTTAATTCCTTTATAATGGGAGGAATATAATCTGTGGTATGTTAAAAAAAATACAGAGATGTTAAATACAAATTTCTCAACAATCTTGAAAAACACAAAACTGGTACAAACAGACATCAGTGCATTCAGGAGTAAACGATAGCACAAGAAGCCTCACATCTGCTCTTTCTGTACACCTCATGTCCACACACATTTGGAGACAGAGCTCCAAAAGCCCCATGGACCTTCTACAGGACCCAGTTACAAAAGCAACCTCTTCACTCAAAAGAGCTAAAGGATATCTATCTTCACACCCCAAAGACCCAGGACATGGCCATGTAAGCCCTCAGGATCAGCCAATCAGAGAAGTTGATGGGCTTTGTCTTTGCTACAGCACAAAGACATAGGGCTTCATTTTTCCAGTAAATAAGAATCTTGAAGACAAATTACACTCTCTCATGAATATTGTAATGCCAGTCTGGGCAAAAGCATACTAACAGGAAACTCACAGCATAATTGGACACTACGTATAAAGCAGCAGTACCCGAAATCTGAAAGAAAACACTAGACACTTCCAAAGACTGCAGGATTTCCCAGGTGTCCTAGGAAATTTCCTACATTTTCCAAATTACCCCACAGTTGCAACTTGACAAAGAACCTCTCTAGAAATGATGAGAGACAATGAGTCTAGTTCTAAGGATCAAAAAACCCACGGAGGGAAAGACTTTGTGGCTATAGAAAATGGCTCAGCAGAATCAATATCTGGTCATGTCTATCAATAACCTACATAGATTTGAAGAAACATCAGTCCTATCATGAAAAACCATGACCTGGGCATTACTCTCTTGTGGTCAAGCATTTAACACAACACAGAGACAACTTGAAGTATGCACAACTCATAAACTGTTTCAGGAGACAAATTTACCCATTTTATTTTTCCCCATGCTGACTTTGTCTGTAAAAAACACAAAGTCTTAAAATTCTGCCCCCGTGTAATCTTTTGTTAGAAAAACCCCAAAAGCTTATTTTTTTAATTTCTAGGTTATAATGTGTAAGTCCCTAATACAATTGACAGATAACTCATCCTTTCCCTTCTAAATCTCCTACCAAGCTTAATCAAGTTTTCTTCTAATCAAGTAAAGCAGAAATACATGTAATCTACATCACCAAAAGCAATACAAGAGTAATCAGTAAAGTATAAATTTCTACCTCAACATAAGTTCCTACCTTTCTTCAGAAAGTTGTGCTAGGGTACCTGGGCACAGAACAGAAATGAAGTTGGGGTGGTTGGACAAAGTACAGTATCACCCACAAGAAGAACCAAGACAAGAAAATCCGACCCAGCTTCCTTCAAAGGGCAGCTGACTCTGTTTTTCAGAGTCCAGGCTGGTAAAGAACCTCTTGAATCAAGTAAACTTCGGACTGGAACTATCTGGAGGAACTCAGCCTCTAGGCAAAAAGGATGTCAGAACAAAGTAAGAAATGTTCTGAAGGGAGAAATAAGCCAGAGATGTTCTCTTATGTGCTCCCTTGCCATATGAGTTTTAATTTACTGTGCATGCTCTGCTATACACTGCAACAAGGGACGATCCACACTGGATAGCGCTGAAGAGTACCATAGCCAAAGAATAAAGCAGATACGTCTAGCAAAGTAATATTAGGGATCAACAGTTACTCCTTCAAAGCTATTTTATAATAGTATTAAATCAGAGTTGGCTGAGAATGAAAATTGCCATACTGAACTTTTTTCCCCTTTCTTCTTTGTTGAAATTCAACATAGAGATTAACATTTTCACTGAAATTTCAAAATACAAGAATATCTTCCAACAATGAAGAAACATTAGCCCCTGAGATTTGATAAAGTCCAAAATACATACAACAAAAAGCAAAAATGTAAATAATGGAGAAAATATAACCCACCTTTCGTGAGTGGAATTCATCTTTGAGTGAAGAACCAGCAGAAGTCCTCTGCATACTTGATTAACATCCTCAAAACAGAATTTCACACTTAGGTAATCTTCAGCCTGGGGAATCTCACAAGAGATGCTAATTCCTTAGTAATTGCTACCTCCGGAAGTAGAAAGAACAGGGGTTTTTTACATAGGCTACATTATTCTACGAGTTAATGAAATTTCTCTACAACACAGGTATTAAGAACACAATGAAAGGAAACTTTTAATAGTCTAGACTTGAAATACATTTACTTCTGCAATATTTACATAACTGCATGGTTTAGGAGGAAATAAACCTATCTGCAGTACGCAATATTCACTAAGGCAAGATCATTTAAATAATTCTGCATTTCTAATTTCAAGTCTGCTTCTGATAGTTACACAGATGTTCTTGAAATTAGTCAACTGCATCTCCTCTTCTGTACACAGAAAAGAGGAAGAAGAACCTCACTGCCAACTTCACGTCAAAATCTCTTGCAGAGCGCTACCTCACTGAGTGAGTTTCCTCAGCCAGCAGACTAATTAATGTAGCACGTTGACAGATGGCAAAAGCTTAGCTCTCAAAAGCTAGTAACAGAGGGAATCTGGCACAGTTCAAAACCTTTACAGATCAATCATCTTTACACTACAGATGCCTGTGATGGTTATCAGGGATACCCCGCACTGTAGCTTTCTTCAGAAAATTACAAAAAATAAGCTATAGAGAATATTCTCTATGATAGGAAAGCTGTAAAGAAGCTGTGAAGAATACAGCAGTATAGGGCAACCTGGGGATGGAGGAATCCAATAAAGCAACCATTCAATTAGCATTTTGAACAGGGGCATGAGCCTAGTGAGCAAATCAACAGAGCAGAGCGTGAGTGCATTGCAAAGGCAGATGTAAATAACCAAAGCCAACACCTCGCTCCCATAAGCCTCCAAACCAATACAACATGCTTCAGTAAGACTCATTAGCAAGGAAGAAAGAAGCAGAGATGAATAAATAAATGAAGATTTATTTAATTTTAATGACTTTTCAGATTAAATTCATGAAGTATATAATGAATTCTTCAGGTATGAAAACACTAGGGGGAAAGGGGGCACCTGGGCCCATCTGGACTCAGTCTAGAGCTTACTCCATCAGCACCTTGGATGAGAGCTGAAAGCGAGAAGGGATTCAGCTAAAGCTGAGAAGCATGAAAACTTATTCTCAATAGCAATGCCAGTTATATTTCCAGCTTGCACTAGATTCCTTTGAAACTTTTCTTTTGCAATTCTCTTCTCAATTTTGTTACCCTTTGCTTTGCTGAAAGAAAATTTCTGGTTTTCATTTTGAGATTGATGACTAAGTCTGAACTGAAACTGAACCGAAACCAGCCTGCTTTCCTTGGTGCAGTGCATCTGAGTAATACATAAGAGAAAACTCTGAGACATCTGTGACCCAAGGGAAGACCAGGGATCATTAATGTTTCCTAATGAGCAGCAAGAGTCTGCTTGTCAGCTGATACTGCCTTGTCTTCAAGTTAAAGGAGAAGTTCCCATTGCTGGGAATTAATCCACGAAAATGAATAGACTAAGGCACTTGTTGACAAAACAATAGTATCACAATTATGCAAACCAGTAGCAGTTTTATTTCTAATATAATCAATGAAAATAACTTTGCTGCATGCACAAAATCAAACAGAGCATCAGCTTTCATCGGAACTGACTCCAGTGCATATGCAGCTGTATAAAGCAGAAGTATCTACACCTTTAGTTGTAGAGTATGTTTGACTTCCTTACCATCCTTCTTAATGAGACTTTAAAATACATTCAGATGAACAGTTTGCCATAAAGAAAAATTTTCAGGTAGTTAAAATTGATACTCCTGAACACCTCTGTTAAATCATAAGGAATATTGCATAATGTTATTTTTACTAATTAGTTCAGCAAAACTTTGGGGCTGGTTTCAGTTTACTGATTAAGTCATTTTGCATGATAGGCAAAAACTAACAAACAGTGTATTTCTGTTCACGCACCCTGGAATGTACGAGCTAAATACCATCCCTTCCACAGTCAGCACACATGCACTCATGCAGATACCTTGTTCCATTTCTGGAATTTATACTGCTGGGGTTTTTTTCCAGATGATTTTATCAATGAGCACATACTTTCACAAACAGCCTTTTCACACTTCTGCTGATATCTTGTGATTACTTACCCAGAGAGGAACCACAGCCACACTTGGCTGGGTATCAGAAGCTGTTCAGGACAAGTACCAAAGGTGTGAAGAATCTCTCCAACTGGAACTGCAGAAGAAAACTTACATGGATGAAACACTGAGTTAAAATATAGCCAGATGGACTCATGAAAATTTGGTCATTTTGAAGGCAACTCTCACCGTCACAACTTAACCCCGTGTATCAAGTAGGTGACATAAGGGCTAAATGCCACCACAAGTCAAAGTGAGCAGAGATTGTACTACATTTATGCTCAAGCCTATTTTGCTTGGGCATAAATAGACACAAGGCTCAATGCTGTGGAAATCAAGCACAGAGCCACCTTGCAAAACACAGAACTTTCTCATTTATCAGTTTATCAATACTGCTTCATCTTTGTTGTGCTTTAGGCCCAGCCGGCAACGAAGCACCATGTGGCCACTCGCTCACTTACCCCTCTCGGTGAGATGGGGAGGAGAAAATGCAACAAAGGATTGTGGTTCAAGATAAGGGCAGGGAAGGATCACTCACCAATTACAGTCACAGGCAAAGAACAGACTCAACTTAGGGAAAAAACCCCACAATTTACTTTGTTAGCAACCAAATTAGAGTAGGACAATTAGAAATAAAATCAGATCTTAAAAACACCTTTCCCCCACCCTTCTCTTCTTCCTGGGCTCAACTTCACTCCTGATTTCTCTACTTCCTCCCCGCCAGTGGTGCAGGGGGATGGGGAACAGAGGCTGCAGTCAGTTTGTCATGTGTTGGCTCTGTTGCTCCTTCCTCCACAGAGACAGGACTTCTCACACTCTTCCCCTGTTCTAGCATGGGGTCCCTCCCACTGGAGACAGTCCTCCATGAACTTCTCCAACATGAGTCTTTCCCATGGGCTGCAGTTTTTCAGGAACTGCTCCAGCATGGGTCCCTTCCATGGGGTGTAGGCCTTTCAGAAATAGACTGCTCCAGCATAGGCTTCCCTCAGAAGTCACAGCCTTCTTTGGGTGCAACCACTTCCTCCAGTGTGGGGTTGTCCACAGGCTGCAGGAGGACATCTGCTCCACTGTTAACCTCCATGGGCTGCAGGGGCTCAGCCTGACATCTCGCCATGGGCTGCAGGGGAATCTCTGCTCTGGTGCACCTCCTCCCTCCTTTCTCACTGACCTTGGGGCCTGCAGAGTTATTTCTCTCACTTCCCACTCTTCTCTCCCCTGCAGGTTTTTCCTCTCTTAAATATGTTATCACAGAGGTGCTTCCATCATCACTGATTGTCTTGGCCTTGGCCAGTGCTACATCCAACTTGAAGCTGAGGGAGCTTCTAGCAGCTTCTCACAGGAGGCACCCCTGGAGCCCCTCTCCCACTACCAAAACCCCATTACAGAATCATGGAATTATAGGGGTTGGAAGGGACCTCTAGTGATCATTTAGTCCAACTTCTGCCTGCTAAAGCATGTTTGCCTAGATCAGATTGCACAGGAATGAATCCAGGCAGGTTTTGAAAGCCTCCAGAGAAGGATACTCCATAACCTTATACTTAAATATACATAAAAAACATTTACACTTTCACTTAATTTTGCACATTTTCTAGGTTTTGGAGGGTGTTTTACCATTTTATCAGTTTTGTACATTGATATTATTATGTATGTAAAAATAGCACTCCTGCTAGTCACCGAGATGACTAGTCAAATGCCAGGAATCTGCTGATACAGTATCTGACAACAGAATACATTTACTCACTCCCTTTTCCTGATAACTGGAGTGCATTAGCTCTGAGTTATAGACTCACATCACCAGGGTGCACAGAAAATGATAGCTACTTCCCAAAATGTGCAGATAAAGTGGCTGTGACATAGGCTGTGAGACTACACATGGCTCCATGTATGGGAAATATTTCTTCGTGGACTAACACTGATTTTATAGAAAAGTGTTCAGTGTATGGCAGAGACCAAAATAATTGTTTGAAATATTCTGCTATGTATAGCTTGAGAAACTCATTCTCTCCTGTGGAATCAGGGAAACTGATGTAGCAATTCTTTGCATGTGTAGCTGTTTTGTCAATTATCTGGCACATAGCATGGACAAAAATGTAAGAGTATGTGGCCCTCTGCTTCCAAAGTACAACTTTTAATTGCTCCCCATGCTTACAAGCCTCCTTTCCAGCATTATTCATTCAAGGATTTTGGACATATACCAGAAACCTGTAATTATATATTTCTGCTTACGACTGCATCAGCTACACTGCCAGAGGTCATGTAGTTTCCAATTTCCAAAGTGGCAAGTAAACCCCAGTTAAAACCTTCCTCTCCTGAAAGAAATAATTAACTTCTAGCAACAGCTATATGCCCCCACCTGAGCAACAGGAAGGATTCTTGGTGCACTCATTGACTTTCAAAGGGTTTCTCTGTCTTCTGGCCAACAGAAGCAGCAATACGAGCTCCTAAAGCATCCTAAACAACTGGGTATGTTAACTGTATTACCAAAGTTTCAAGGGCTACTGACATAAAATTCTGAGGCTTGTGAAAAAAATTTTCGAGGGAGCCACTGTGTAACAACCCAGCTGTTCCTGCTCGTGTGAAAGGAACAGGCAAACTCCTACTCTACTTAGCACTTGTAAGGCCACACCTGGAATACCGTGTTCGGTTTCAGTCTCTGCTATACAAGAAAGATGTGGACAGGCTGGAGGGGATCCAGAGAAGGGCCACAAAGGACTGGGAAGCCTGCCATATGAGGAAAGGCGGAGAGAATTGGGTTTGTTCAGCCTTGAGAAAAGAAGGCATAGGGGAGACCTTATCACCACGTTACAGTACTTAAAGGGTGGCTACAGAGAAGACAAAGACTCCCCTTACGAGGGGTAATGGGGGCAAGTTACTACCGGAGAGATTCTGATTAGGCACAAGAGGAAAATTTTTCACAACAAGGATAATCAGCCATTGGAATAATCTCCCCAGGGGCGTGGTGGAGCCCCCAACATTAGACCCTTTTAAGATCTTGCTGGACCAGGTGCTGGACCATCTTATTTAGATTGTGCTTTTTCCAAGAAAGGTTGGACCAGAGGATCCTTGAGGACGCTTCCAACCTGGTATTCTGTGATACTATGAAACCAAGCTAAGTCTGTACATCTTCAGTTTTCTAAGGGTTAAATAAGTCATACACTGAAGCATTAGTTGGAGGGGAAGGAGGAAGCACAGCAAACATTTGTTTCCATAGTCCTGAATGAAATGCCTATTTGGGAATAGGTGTATTATACTAATTTTGAGACTAAGTGGGATGAGAGAGCTAAAGGTGTTCAATTCGACCTTTCCCCTACAAATCATAAACAGTTGCTTATAGTTCAAGATTTCAAGTCAAGAGACCTCAGCCTGCTTAGACTTCAGGCAAAAAAAAATATCAAAAATAAAAGCTTTTGTTAATAATAATGGAGGATAAGAACGAGATAAAATGCAAACATTCTATACTCAATGAGTATTTAATCTTAACATCACTTCTCTGTCACATTCATGCTGAAACACTTTTGAAAGGAAAACTTCCTCCTTGCTGGTCATGCAAGCCGAGTATTACAGATGGCAAACCCCTCCCTTTCTAGGGGCAAAGAGGAAGTTTGCTGTGACCATCTTCAGCAATTGTGAATGTCTGTCAGAGCCCAGCCATGGTTTTTTAAAGCCAAAAAAAGCACAAGTGCAGGTAGAGGGGCCTGCTGTATTTCTATAAAGGAAAGCAAATACTGTAAATGTAGTTTGTCTTTCTGACTCTGTGACTAGTGTCTTAGCTGCTGTCCCAAGGCCTGGAAATTTTTTTCAGCCTCTGACTGGTTATTGACTTTCTGATCAGAACTCATAGCTGAGTGGCAAAATATACTATTTCAGCTGAAAAGGACAGATTCTTTTAAAAATAAGCATAAAGTAAGATATATGGGTAGGAAGAAAAAAAAGTAGAAAGCTAAAAAGAAAGCATGATGTAGAGAAGTTAAGAGTTTCCCAAGATACAGCCAATGATGAAGGCAGTTCTGTTACCGCAGATACCCTCTCAGTCCCTTTGGTCAGGGTACATCTCGGGGTCAAAACGTTACCGGGACTCTATCAAAGAATGTGAATTAGAGCTCTGATTGTCAGCTCCTGGCTTCTCCCTTGCAGCAATGCTAAACTATAGGCCTCAAAAGTATCCCATCTTTCCCTTTTCTTTTCTAAATCCAAACCTTTCTTCCTGACTCAGTCCCCTTTTGTGGCATGCCCATTTGTGTCCACTCCTCCTGGATGTTCACAGAGACCTGTATCTGGGTCCCATCATTTTAAGCTTCACTGAACCTGAGAAAAAACTACCCAGAACCCATCTCAAGCTCTGGACTTCTAGGCAGCTTCTCAGGATGCATAATTTTTTTCTTGCCAGCTAATTTTTGCAAAAGAATTCCTGTGACAAAGATGCCTAAGCTTTGTGATTAATGCAGGTCTGTAAACTCTACAGCAACTCAAGCATTCTTCCACAGGACTGTATCAACTACTTCAGAATTTATTCTGCTGAGAAAAAATCACTACAGTATTTCAACCTGTATTTCAAAATTGACATCCAAAGCAATCTGCGATCTCGGTATCAATCTCAAGAGACTTCCAGTAAGGTGAGTTGAATTTTGCTTACAGTTAAGAGGCAGCATAAACAAATATGCAGAAACAAAGTTCTGTAACAAAAAGTTAAATACATTGGAAACCACAGCAATCACAAACCATTTATTGCTTTACTGAGAAAAAAACAGAATAAAACCCATTAGAAAGATTCTTAATCTGTTTCCCCACACCTCTTTCCATCAGCCGTTGGCAGGTTAATGCTAATAGCTGCCCTCAGGTTAGCCCAGAAAAGGGGACGCTTGCTCCTCTCCTTTGGCCACTCCAGGTACGTTCGCTTTGCCATGAGAGCCTTCAGCTTGTGATACCTGGCAGGGATAACGTACGGAGCAATTGGCTCCAGTAAAATGAGGATTAAGCTGTTGGAATTCTCACTGAACAGTTTGTGATGGGCAAAGTACAGCTCATAGTGACACCACTCGCTCTGTACAAAGTTGGGAGACAACACAAAGATCGACTTGTAGCTCTTCTCAATGCAGTTAATGATGTTCTCCACAATGGTCTTGCCGGGGATAAAGTTTCTCTCATGCTGGCACAGCCGTACACAGCCATCCCCCTTCTCCAGGTTCGGGATCAGCTCATTCTTCACCCACAATGAATCGCGCTCACTGTAGGAAATGAACGCATGAAACTGCAGAATGGTCTCCTGCTCTTCGGGGTGGTTGTGCCAGGCTCTCCGCTTCGTCTGCGTCCACTGCCACGTCATCCGCACATACCACGGCACATCCAGGTAGATGCACAGAAAGGCCACAACAGCCACCAGCACCAGCGTCAGCAGCAGGGCTGTCACAAGCAAGAGCATTGTGTTGCAAGCCAGTTCAGTCAGGTGGAAGTCCTTCAGCTGCGTTCCTCGCAAGTCTTCTGGGTACTCGCACGTGTACGCCACCGGCCAGCCAAACAGCTTTCCCCCAGACTGCCTCTCCAGCTGGATAAAGTCTTGCAGTTCACAGGAACACTTGAACGGGTTGTGCCCGGCTTGTAGCTTCCTGACCCTTGGGCAGCTCTGGAAGAAGTTGGCAGATGGCGTGAGAATCAAATTCATCTCCATGTTCAGGAACTCCAGCGACACAAAGCCACTGCACCCTGGCAGGTCAGCCAGCCTGTTGGATGCCAGGTTCAGCTCTTCCAAGGATTTCAGCTCAGCCATCCCCTTGGGGACACTGGTGATCTGATTGTTCTGTAGGTTGAGTTTTTTGACGTTGACGGGCAAGCAGTCAAAAACAGCTTCCGACAACTGATTTGAGGACAGGTCCAAGTCTGTCAGAGACTCGGCCCATTGGCATTGCACATCAGCTGCATCGTTACTCAGCAAGTTGTTGCTCATGTCCAAATATTTCAGTGATTTCATATGGCTCGTCATGAAGCTTACCTTGAGAAGGCTCTCAAATTTATTCTTTTGTAAGATTAATGTCTCCAATTGAATTAATGTTTTACAGTTTTGAAAAAGAAGATCTGTTAAATCATTCTTTAAAAAATTTATGTATCTAAAGGGACTGTCATACCAAGGACACAGCATATGTATCATCTCTGATTCAGCTATTGTCAAAGCAGCAATGGTCATGTTTGAAAATATTTCATATAGGTCATTCTGTGAGAAGTACAGCTGTTTGATTAAAATTTTCTTCATTGTCACGGCTTTCAAACAGGTATTTGAATATTGAAAGTCATAGTGTTCAATGTTTGACAATTGTGTTACATTGTTAAGACTGAAGTATTCAACGGATGAGTTCCATACAGTCTGAAAAATTTCCATAAGAGCATTCCAGTCCACTGACACATTAGTCAGTGTCAGATTTTGTAACCTGGAGCCTTGTCTGAAGTTAGATATCAAAGCCAGCAATTTTTCTACATTGTCATTTGTGATTTCTGACAATGACAGGCTTTCTGTAGTATTTTGTTTCACAACCCAGTCAAAATTAGCTTTGGAGTGATGATTATTTGTAGACAGCAGTGGCAGGCTCTCGATTTTTTTGTCTGAACCATCTTCTTGAAAATCATTAGAAACAGATGTAAAGAACTCATTTCCCACAGACAGGCTGACATGGTTCCAAATAGTTAATGCAAACAGACACTTGCAAAGAAAAGAGTTTCTGAGAGATCTCGTGTTTTCTGTCATAGTGGTTTCTGGGTCCTTGGAAATGCTCAATACTGTTCTTATCTGTCCATCTTTGTTCTAATCCTGTAGCAAAACAAACAAACAAAAAGAAACCCCAGTTTACATCATTGAGTGGCTATGCAAGAGCCATCACAGAGACTGATTTTTTAAGATTCCAATTTCTCCCTTTGACTCAAAAAGCAATGAAGGCACCTATTATCATTCAGGAGAGGCATTGTTTATTAAGACAACACCAATGAAATTTCTCTTATTTAAGATATTTAAGATTTATTTAAGATTTATTTAAGATTATTTAAGTATTTAAGATATAATGAGCCTGTTTCTTACAAAACATGCCTGATTCATGGCTGACTAAAATTTGCTGCTTATTTACAGAATTACTGCTGTGATTCAATGCATTATGAAGGCTTCCCACAACTGTATAATACAGAAATTACAACACTGAGATGAGTATGGTCATCCTCTCCTCAGATTCTTTCTTGAAGGACACGAACTAGACTCCAATTTTTTTTTAAATGGAGCTGTGTCTATAAAACCTGCACTGAAACATAGGATGGAGGTTCAAGAGAGTGAATCAAAATCTTAATGTCTTTAGGTAGCTGAGATTGGTCATTAGTGCACATTTTAACTAGGGAGACCACAGACAGGGGTAGGACGTTCTATATTTATGCTATGGGAAAGTCTACAGAAGAGTTCACTTCTTGTCTGGGCTTGAGCATCTCCTGAATTTAGACTTTGAAAGGGGAGTGTCCCCATGTCTGATTTGTTAGGTGCACACAGAGGACACCAAACACACACTGAAAATATTTGCATGCTACACACACATAAAACCACCAGCTGTCAAACCTCTGTACGCAAAATCTAGCCCCAATCTAAGGACACTGACCTCAAATGTCTCTATTGTGGAAGTGAAGCTTATTTAAACACAGTTTAGAGAAAAATCATAACCATGGCTTTGCTTCGGTTTTCCCTAAAGGAGGACACTTTTCCTTTCTGAATGTAGTTTTGGGTAGCCAGCCTCTCTTCATTTAACTCAGCCATTGTGAACACCACCTTAAATCTCCTTTTAAATACTTCCACAGATCCATTACACTATCCGTATGGAACTGGTAAGAACTTAGTTAACATTTTTATATGTGTAAATCTTGATTTAAAGTTGTTTTCTAGATTTCTGAGATCTTTTTGTTTCCTTGTAATGTTCTTCCTCTCTTCCTCCCATTACTTTTGAGTCGTAGTTGTTGTCTGAAGCTTTCCAGAATGCTTATTCATTACTGCTCTGGCTTTCAACTTTCCCTTGATACTGAAACAACTAAACGGTGAGTTTGCATTTCCAGTGACTCTACAATGACTTCCAGCTACAAGGAGACAGTCACATGTTGGATTAAAACTAAAACCCTGAGGACTACATCCTCTGTACCATTAACCATTCCACAAGCTTTCTCAGAATTATATTAATGGGTCTAAAATGTACATTCTTCTTGATCTAACATAACCTACAGTATGAAATCTCAACAGTACCAAAAAAAAAAAAACCCAAACAACAGTCCACTGAGTTCTTCTTTTGTTAAGAATGCATGAAACTAGGCTTGGAAACCATCTAGAAATAGTGGAGCAATATGGCAAAACTCTTCCAGCCTTTTTCTAGATTTTCATTTGGAAAAATTATATGCAGTTTTACCATCATAGCCTTCAAAAAGCGTTTGGGCATGTGCAGAGAACAAAAGATAATCGGCATCCTCTATCCCATTCTTCCAATTATTTGGGCAACGCTACTAATGTGTATATAATCAAACAAAATATGTAGCTTCAAGAGAAATCTGAAAAAAAAAACCAACCCAAACCCTACCTTCAAATCATTATTTCTTCTTAGGACAAAATTTCAGCAATATCCAGGGACTAGGTGAAAGAAGGATATGATCCTTCTACATGTGCTTAATTTTCTTTCTCATTCCTGTATCCTGGCATTCAGTCAAATTATTTATGAGTACCTTCGAACTTTTTAGAATATCCTACAAAACAACAAAATTAACAACTGTTATAAACTATGACCTGTGATCTGGGGGCTAACACTGGAGAAATTATCCTTTATAGTCACATCCCTTTTAACTCAGAAGTATCCTGAAGTCTTCAAACTTGACAAAAAGAAAATTATCAAGATACAAGCGGAAAAGCAATCTAGTAGGGTAAGCAAACCAAGATCATAGCGAGAATTTGTCCTGTTGCTTAAAGAGTGAGAGAAGAGATCAAAATTGGGGTTTTAAAAGTTTTTCCGATATAAACTTGGTATGAACTGACTAAACTTTCATATAAGAAACCTACAGAATGCATTGAACTCTGGTGGTTCAGTATTAAGGCATGTGCTTCACAGGTTATCAGCATAATATAAAACTCAAATGTTAAAAATGTCCTTCACGTGGATGAAACCTATCATCAAGTTAGACCCATTCCTGAACTGTCGAAAAACTATTTCCATTAAATCACTGTGACTCCCTTAACTATGGGCGTAGTGCTAATACAAAGAGATTCCTATTTGGCTCACTTCTTTCTTTGGATAAATTTTTTGAACAAGCAACTTTACTCTCATTTCTTACCCATACACTTGGAAAGTATATCATACACTTGCTAATAACCCTCTATGGAAAACATGGCTCATTTTCAAATAAGATGCAAAATATAAAACAGTTTTAGCCAACTAACAACCGCATAAAGTCAATAAAATGAAAAGTTTCTCACCAGAAAACCCTGCTCTCCGAAAAAGCAGAAAATGTACTCAGGAAAAGGAAAAAAGAAAACTTCCTGTAACTCTATCCTACTGTGTGACAACACTTAGGAACGCCCTATCTTACATAAATGTTTATGCCATCTACTGACAGCTTACGAAATGGTATTTGCTTTCCTTCAGGTGTATTTTCCACACAACATTACTGTAATTTCCCCATTATTTAATTATTATTGAACTATGTGGTTTCTCGCTTTGCAATAGATTAAGCAGGGGAAAAAAAGATCTTTTTACCAACTTTCTGTTTTCATCAAGTTAATATGGAAATAAGTACTTCTTTTGAGCAAGTTTTACACTGAAATTCAAATACCTTACTCTCTGAACTTCATAATGATCTAAGTCTATATGCATTCTTCTTATTTTTTTTTTCCATTTAGCTATATCAATTTAGTTGTCAAGTTCTTATCAAGGCTGGTTCATAAAACTACTGTTTGTCTCACTTCGATTTCCATTTAATGGGAATGGAAAAATAATCTCTCTTGCTCCAGTAGTGTTGTGATAGAGTTAAACAGTGGACATGGAAACAGTGGGCAGGGTCTTTTTTTTTAAATAAAACAGAGCAGTGACTTCGGTACTGAATGCCCAAACACTTGGGTTATTCTCCTGGCAAAGACATAAACCAGTCACTCTTTACTACTGTATAATGTTGGTCAGAAATTCCATCTTAGCTGAGATCTAGATACAGAACTGCCACACTACAACCTACCTTCCCGGGTTAGCGTACCATAATGCAGTCATGATTTAACATTTCAGTGACTCAGGAAGCAGAGGAAATAATCTTAAAAATTAGTTTTTCACTTTAACTCTTATCCTGTACATCATATTTCATTTCTCAGCTTCAAGTGAAAAGGGATCATCCAAAAAAGGAAGGGAAAGATAGGACGGGTAGTAAGCGACAGAGTACGGACAATTCACATTCTCTGCTGTTATGCACATGAGCCTTATAGTAGGACTGATTCTTTCTCCATTTCTGTCAATATAGAGTATTCACATCTGGTTTCCAAATGGCATTGTGCAATGTTGTTGCATACAAACCTTACCATTGTCTGCCCTTAGCTGGAAAGATTTTGCTGTCCATCCGCAGGATGAGATCAAATCCTAAGGTAAGACCTTGCTTCTATCAAGCATTCATTCCTGGTTTGGAATACAGCAGTTTAACTGCTGGAATATAACCTATCTATTACTCCAACAAATACAGAACCAGACGTGTTTGGTTAACGTGCAATAATTGCCATAAATTAGAGACTCTTATTTGAGAGTATCTCTTCAATTAAGCAACAGTACGAGCTAGCCACTGGCATAGTTTGAGTTTTCCAGTTCTGCCAACATATGGTAAGGACAGATAAAGCATTTGTTGAACGGCAAAATAAGCGTATTACTATTAATTGCACACCATTAGTACTCATATTTAACACTAAGATTTACCAATGCAATCACTGGAAGAAGATTCATATATTCCTTAAATGTTATGCATGCTTCTGGGTTTTCTTAAAAGTAGCCAAATGCAGTTGTTTCCTTACATCTTTTATTCATATTTATTTATTAAAAGGCAAGTATTTTTTCTGAAACCCATTAGGAAGATGATGATAATAACAAACTTCAGCGAAATGTGAGATGAGTAGAAGTGTTCAGTCTTTATTGCTCATTTATTCCAAAACCATTTGCAATAATATCATAGCGAGAAAATGCAAGTGAAATTAATTACTGAAAAGTGAAAGAGAAAACTAGAAAATGCAACCACTAAATTCAATAAAATTATTTGGGAGCTTAGGAAACTAATACATCCTTCTATCCTAATAGACAGACAAACACATTAATGCACTTAATAATGTGAATTTCATCCTGAAGTAATAACTTTATATTACAATAGTGATTAATACTGTCTTGCAGTTGTAAAACATGCATGGCCTTGTACAGACTCTGCAAAACTGACAGTGTAAGATTCCCTTCACAGTCCAAATTACCATTGATCATGTGGAAAAAAAATCTTTGGCTATTGAACTTCATCTGTCATGATCCCTCCTCAGACACGGCCCTTACGCTACCACAAGCTCCACTGGAAAGCAGAGGGAAATCCTTGGGGCCACTACAGATTTCACTTCCAGTTAATACATCTAAGCATTAACAAATTAACCTAAAAGATACTTAATTCTCATCAAAACGCCTTCAAAATAAACTTACTATTTAGCAATACAAATGATACCGAAAAAGTCAGCTGTAAAATAACTCTCTAACAGTTGTTTGCAAGGTTAGAAAATATTTGTTCTGCTACCGCCTACCTTAACGGGAAACTCCGGAGACTTTTGCTAATAAGTGTCTAAGTCACGTAGCATGATCTGTATTTGTGAAGCACAGTTCTGAGAACTGGGGCTTTATTTTGTGACCTCCTACAGCAGCTCTCCTCAGTGATTCACAACATGCATTATTTTGCTTCCTGTGGCAACAGTATTTCCTTCATCGGCTAAGGACGGCTAGTGACAGAGCGGACGCGGTGATGACTGGTGGGACTGAGCTCACGCAGTTGAGGCATGCTTCGCCTCAACACCGAGCGGCAAAAAGAGGAACGGGTGTGAGGAATCGGAGCCGAGAGCCACGGGCTGTTGGGCAAGAGCCTGCAATCCCCTTGTTCACTTCTCGCAGGGGTGCGGGCGCCCGGGGGTGACGCTAACGTACTGGAAAGGTGTGTCCGCGCCGCAGTCCAACCGCGTTTCCTGTAGACGCTGGCACCACGACGGTGCAAAGCGGCATCCGAAAAGCCAGATCTCAGGTTAATTCTGCAGCCCCACGGGCAGCAGCTCGCTGTGAGGAAGGATTACACTTTCTAGAAAAACAAACAAACAAACAAACTTGACGCCGGCTCAGTGACTAGACTGGTTTATACCTAAAACGCCTCAGTATGAACGTTGTCACATCAGGGCTGTCAAACTTCCCCCTCTGCCTCCTCGGCGAGGGCGCGGGCCGGCCCTG